>JAIPMN010007047.1:3547-28569 GCA_020650975.1 Apostichopus californicus
GGGGAATATGTGACCTACCCAGATGCCACTGTAGTTAATACTTTTTGTAGATATGCAATACGCTGAATTTCTGCTGGAAATGCTCAATTTTTCGGTATGCCTAGAACTGAAGTACGTAGTGGTGTCAGTATTATAACCTATTTACATCATGACATATATTGTCGATTATTTAAAGGAAGTAAATTATTGAGTGTTACATTACGTTGCAAAAGGCTTAGATGTTAACATTCTCGTTGCACCAATTTTATCTGCTCAGCTTTGTGTCATCGATGCTCAACGTTATTTCATATTGACTCAACTGCAACCATAGCAGATTTTATGACTGTTGAACAATGTTTGTTGGCAACGTGCCAAGATTATGTTCCTTATTTGAACTACTGTATACCTCCCTCCATACAAGGAAGTAACTGCGACAGTTTAAAATAGCTGTCAGTTTTGAGGTACTGACTTTAAAATTCAGATGTATAAGTTAATTAAAAGATGGTGTAATTGAATATTTAGCTGCACAACTCCTACAGATTGCTACAGGGTGTTTGAAGATCAATAGTGTATGAGGGGCCAATGTACCGTTGCAGTACTATTCATAGTGTTGTGTGGCATTTCTGTGCCATAGTTTAACACTGGCAGTGCAGTAGAAATTACAATTATAAATACCAATTTATCATTGCTTTTCAAAGACTGCTTTCGAGTCGAGAGTTGGGGTGATCCTTCAAATTTTCTGAATATTGACCATTTATATGATTCCAAACATTTTCGTGGAGAATAAACCAGACATTCAGTAACTTACATCTCTCCTCTCATACCTCCAGTCTTCTTATACATACAGTACTTTCATCTTCTCAACTCAACTCAGGAGTTGGGATATTTCTTTGAAGTTTCTGAACACTGAGCGTTTACTGTAGATGATTCCAAATGTTTTTGTGGAGAATATTCAGACATTCTATATGTTATGCAGAGCTTTAAATGTCTTAAACTCAGCGGCTTTGTAAAGTCAACTTTTAAACAATAGTTAACATCTGAAGACTAACTGGACCCATGACACTAAAATGTCATACAAATGTACTGGATTGTAACGAATGTGTTGATAATTTAAACAGATACTGTACATCTAACTTTTTGAAAGGTTGTTAAAAATTGTTCCTCAAGGGTAATAATAAAATAGATATATATGCAGTACTTTACATTTAAAATGAATATCTCAAAGCATTTTACATGGAACTAGAGCAAAAGGTACAAATTAAAAGATCTACAGTATGCATAATCTGTAATAATAAAAGTAATCAGAAAAAAAAATCAATTATTTAATGAAAAAACAATATAAACAATGCTACTGTATGTTACGTATGCTACATATTGTTTTATCATTCTCTGCCTCAAGCTGATGTTTTAATAGTTGTAAACATGTATCATTTATGTTCATGAAATTGTTAATTACGTTACTTGAAAGATAATATTGCATTGTACAGTATTCGCTTGGACCCACATTTTGGTCATCTTTTCTGTTCTCTGTGTATATATCGTACCGTAGCCCACAGTCAACAATATTGTCCTTAATTCTGCCTGTTGCCATGGCACCTGTGGAAGGCATCAATCTCCTTGTTAGTGTTTGCTCTAATATTTCACCTGTCACTACATTATTGATTATTGCACACTGGGAAAACCTGAAATTCATATTTGGTATGAAATAAGCTCTCACGTTTGAAAATGCACATCTTACAGCAGGTCTGTTCTTGTAGCATCTCAGTTGAGGATAACTCCTCTACTGTTGTGAAGTTCTCCAAAACATTGGTGTTCATTACTGCAATGAAACATTCGATTACAGCTTTTTGATAAATGTTTGGATGCTTTACTCTTGACTACACTCTGATTGAACAGTAGAGGTCGTATGTGAAGTTTGGCTGGTTACAGTACTGTAAGTTGCAATAATTATTAAGATTAAGTCAAACAACTTTCAATTTACAGTAGCTTCCCACATCTGTGGTTTATAACTTAAGTAGTAAGTTTATGAAAAAAGTGTGGTCGACAAAATGTTGAATGGTCAAATTGAATTCATTGATTACTGATGGAATGTCTTTGTTTTTGTGGCAGAAATCAAGGAAGGCTCATAGTTTGTTCAATTAGAATGTTTAACATTATAATTACTTGTTAAGTTTGGAGGAAAAAATGGTCTACCTCAAAAAAACTTACTACAGTAATATACTGTACATACGTACTGTACATGAATGTAACATCTTGATCCTTGTCTGGTTCAGCCAGTGTATTGTGCTCTGCAGAGTAAAAGTGTTTACTGCAATGTTATGGTAACTCTGTGATATATTACTGAAGGCACCAGTCAGTTATCTCCACCCCCTCCACCCCATCTCATTTCCATTAAAGGTTTGATTCCAGATAGTTTAAGGGGCAAAAAATTGATTGACCCTTGGCATTAGTCCATGCATTTTATAAATTAAGCAGTTGTGGCCAATTGGCAGTACAGTGTTACAGAACGGTCACTTTGGTCAAGTGTTTATTAACTTACGGTGCACTGTCCAAGTACTGTACAGTAAGCAATGCAGGGAATATGAGTGAAAGTATAAACATTGAGCTTCTGCAGGAAATTGTCAATTGATCCAAAATTATGTAAGCTAGAAAATAATTTGTAATATCCATGTTTATTAGTACCGTAGAGTACCGTACCTGTGTTAAATAGAACAGAACATGCTTATAGCTATACTTATATATATGCAGTACTATGTGTACTTTAATGTGCTGTAGTAATTATAGAATGCTGTAAATATGTTCTGTACGGCAATAGATATATACCGTACTGTAATATAGTCCTTCCCCTGCTGTAATGTATGCAGTATATTTTGTAATGTATATTCATGACTAATATCCACCAGTATCACCAGTATACAAAGAACAGTTAAACACAGTTGGCCTAGTTCCACGGTACAAGCTCTATTGAGTATTGAGTTCCCATACTGTACATGTTATTATCATTTACACAGAGACAGCTATATCCTGTGGAGATTATTACAATCTTATGAACTTCACTTCACCTGTGCCCACCATTACTGTAGGTCAGTGTTGTTGGTTCAGTGATGAAACGCTGATATAATTGAAAGGCAGTAAGAAACCCTACTGACCTGTATTGGTAATGCATGGGAGTTACTGTAATAAAGTATCACTCCTTATCAATAGAGGCCAGTGGTGTAATATTGAGAGTTAATCTTGGTGAGACTTAAACAGGCTATTTACATACTGATATTGTTTGTTTGTGCAGGTGTTTAATCAACCATAATCCCCTAAAGCCGTTTCTTATTAATTTTGTACATGAATTCTTTTTTCATAAGCTTGTTTGACACCATTTTGTGAAAATAATTTCATAGTACAGTCAAGTGGTCATTTACACATGTAAAGCAGTCAACAATGCTTGCATTATAAATCAACTAGCAAAACACTGTACAATTCAATATTAACTGCAGTGACATGCACATGTTTTACACTGTGGGGCCATGGGGAGGGAGGAGGAGAGAGGGTGGGGTGGTGTGGTGTGAGGACAATTTGTAAATCTGTCCTATATCCATTGCTGTGCAAAGTATTACCTCTATAGGTGTGAAACCAAAAACCAGCACAACTGGTGCTATATCTGGACCAAACATTACAAACTTGTTTTGACTCTATATATACTGTATGCACTGCATGCAAATCTAGTAAATCAGGCAAAATGCATGCATCTTTTTTAAACCATCATTGCAAAATGGTAATTTCAGCTTTACACATACAGTAATCCATAGTTTACATCTCATCAAAGCACTAGTTTAGAAACTGTTTAAGGCAGTAAGAAAATATGCGATACAGTTATTTTCAGGTTTGCACCAATATTTCAAGATGTTACCAAAACTACTGGTCAAATGAGCGAAATGGGACAATTTTCAGATTTTATTGTTTTGTAAAGATGGTACTAAGCATTCCCAACGGTCCTCTCTCAGATTGATACCATTTTACCATGTGTGTATTGAAGTTGTCAATGAGATACAACTGTGTACATAATTATGCATACAGCACATGTCGCTTACTGACTTGCCCCTTTCAAACTTCCTTTCATTGCTCCTCCAACTCTGATTGGAAGTGTCTACCAAGATGCAAGCTGACATGCTCTTAACATACTTGATTCCTTTTTAGCCTGTTTGTATATTAGAGTGTTCTATTAGTGTTTACTGCACAGTATACAGTATATACACAGTAAGCTCTAAAGAGCTTGCATGCAGCTGTATTTATAATTGTCTGCTGATTGAATTTCATGTTCATGCATTTGGAGCCATTTGATGCCTTACTGTACAGTACATAGTCTTTCATCTCCCTCGAGACTCTAACTCACTCTATCATCTGCAATACTGAACGAACACAGCGGTTCAGGCTGACAACATCTGACTCCCAGTTAACAAGCTGAACTTCACCATGTGGGCGTTGCATAATTGGCATTTTCTTTCTTTCAGCGAAAGAAGAGGGTTAACTTGAGAAGGAAGAACTACATATTAATGCAATGATAATACTGTACTGTATGACCATTTCACCATATCAAGTACTTGCCATGGATAATATAGTACCCTTGATTGCTTACTAAGTTACTGTAATGCCCTATATAAACCCTCATAGTTTTAACACATACTGTACTGCACTGAAAACTTCAAGATGACCAAATGGAATAATTTGGCATGCAGCCAACTATTCCTTTTTGGAAAGTGGGAAGTTATGTCTTTGTTTAGTACTGTACATGTATGTTGCATGGTTTAGTTTACACATACAGCACTACAGTACAGTAGTTTACTGTAGAAATATGATGAAAATTATACACAAAGTAGAGAAACTTACTGTCATCTGTCTCTCACCAAGGTTACTTAAAAGCAAAAAGGGTCACCTGCTTTCCTTTATTCCTTTATCCCTTTATTCCTTTAATGATGTTGGGATATTTACAGATTGACACCCAACCAGAACAGAGATACAGTATGTGATAGGTGTACAACAGTTTAATCTACCATTCCTGCTTGGAACAACTTTGTTGGATTCTGCGCTATATAAGACAAGTTATCATCATTATTATCATCATTATTTGACACTTTTATCTTCGTCAAAAAGCGACAACTCATACCCGAGAAGTCTATCACCGAGAACTTACACCAAACTGTCCAAGAAATGTGATTTATTTTTAAGTACTGTCAGCAAGTCTGCAGCCCAAATTTGGCATTGTGGTGGGTAACATCTCACACTGTAGTGCTACAGACTGCAGCATTTGGTGATACACGTATCCAGCTGTCTCTGTACAAGATTGACAGTAAATTCACAAGTTTTTTCATACCAGCAAGTACTGTAGCTGTACCGTGCTTGTAATGCAGCACTTATTTTTATGTTTGACAAAACTGTTATATGTACAATTTTCATGCAAACTGAATTCATTTTGAGTTTAGGGCAACTGGTAGTACTTATCTTTACATAACCTAATTACTCTAACACCTACAGCATATGTATTGTTTCTGATCTATTTGCCGGGAATCTTCAGTAGTGTGGTCATCATCTTCTTTCCTCTTATCTTTCCAGTAGATCACCGTGCATTGCCTACTCTTCATAGACGTCATCTGTGAAGGGGTTGCCATCCGTTACTGCTTCCTAGCAGGCTGTTTCGTCAAGGAGCCAGCCTACCGTTTCCATGCCTAAGATAAGCTCTGTGTTTGGATCTTACTGCTCAGCCAAGCACAACCATGGCCCAGGTCGATATCCGGATTCAAGACGTCCGCAAGAGTGAGACGGAGACCGAAGACGATGATGACATCATCATGGAACCGTTGTTCGACGACGTTCCGGACGTACAAAAGCTGAATCTGAATGAAGCCTTTGATAACATCAAGAAGAGCAAGACGCCTCCCACCAAGAAGAAGTGGAAGAAGGCGGTCAAGAAATCCCAGAAGGTAGCTGACCCTTGGGCCATCTATCACTTTGACAGCGTCCCTGTCGAGATGTGCACTAGACACCGATATAATGCTGTCACTGAAATATGGACCACCGATACAGTGAAGGTGAAAGTGGCAACAGAGGTAAGATTTATTCTCACTAACACAAGCTCCTAGAAAGCTAGAAAACTAAAATTGCCATTTGTTCATTTTCGGGGAATCATGCCGCAATACATTGTCATTTTGTTTGAATGTAATTTCCAAACTTGAGTTTGATGTGGAAACTATGAAAAAATTATGTTTCTTGTTCTGTTTGATGTATGATAGCAGCAGATAGAAGTATTAGGAACAGTTGGTTCTGTTTTTGTATACATTTGTCATTCTTCACCCCCTCCTATTCATGCTAGTATTAACAACTTAAACAATTAAAAAAACATTACACTGAACATGGTTTTCAAACATCTGTATCCCTGTTTGGCTTTCACTGCACAACCAATACCTTAAATATTAAAAGCACTGTGTCAAAAATGAAAAGCTGCAGCAGGCTGAATCAATATCATACCAATGGAACTTATCTCATACTACTGTATGCAGACCAGCAGGTGCCTATACAGGGGAAACTGCAAAGCACATAACAAAGTCCTACTGTACAGTATGCAACAGCCATGCTGCAGTATTCTACAAACCCCCTCAACACTACCCTACTCTTGACACTGCATTACCAACTATCAGTTGCATTCTTGATCAAGATTGCCAGGACAGAGAAGGAATGTCTGAGAATCCCCAGAGGGCTTTAGTAGAATATAAGCATACAGACTGACAGACACAATCATGTAGACACAGTACTGTATGTAGTATTTACTTCACTCCTCTTTTACCTGTCTCCTACAAATTTACTTCGTTCCTCGCTTACCTGTCTCCTCACAACCTTAGCACCTCATTCTACCATGTCTAGTTTGCCCTGGTAATCTTTTAACACTGTGCACCCTCAGCACATTTCCTAGTCTACCTAGACGCCACTGGTATGTAGTACAGTATGTCATGGATTTCAATCAAAGTAGTTACAGCAATATACACACATTGATCTGACATGAAGAAACTGGTTATTAATACTATAAAATGCCATTCAAGATAACTACAGAATGGAAACAGTTCTTCCTTGTTGAAGTAGTACATGTACAGTACCCTTTTGTACAGAACAGTATTGAATTATATTTATGACAGGATTAACTCATGCAACCATAAACATCTATAGATATTAAATCATAACAGAGGTCAGTCAGTAGTACAAGAAATGCACTGTAGCTTCTTGAAGGGTTATAGAATATCATCCAGGTACCCTGTGAATGCTAACTTTCTCAGACCTCGATATTTTCTGTACGGTAAAACATTACCAGAATGAATCTGAGCATGATGCTATATAGATTGGTAAATTTATTGCTACAGTATCAAGCAAGTATACAAAGATTGATGATACTGCACATAGACATTCATTCATACCACAAGAAAGCAAGCTTCTCAGCATATAAACTAGAAGCTAATTCATAATGTATCATGAAATCCAACACAAAAGCTGTAACATTGTTGTTGTTCAGTATTAAATTGACACGGTCATATATGATGGTTATTGTACTGTTATGTACTCTAGTACCTACAGTATCTACTGTATAAATACATGTAATAGAAGTTTCTCTGTTTAACAGATTATCTACAAACAAGATGTATGTGTATTGTTTAACAGTGTGATTTATTTCTCCCAAAAGTAATATATTAACTACAGTAAAAGTGAAACTGATTGCATTCTGTTAATACAGACAGTACTTAATTTTGCATTGTTCACTGGACTAAATAATACAGGATTTATAAATAAGCTGTTCTATATCAAACTGCGATGTAGATGTCTTAAAGGGGCATCCATGGCTCAATTGCAATAATATGCAATAGCCTTGTCTTTTCATGCTTTATATTCATAAATTTTTATCTCAAAATTGTGCCTTTTAATGTCAAAATTTTGACATTTTATCTCAATTTTTTTCTTTCCTATGTCCCTATTAAGTCACTGTCTGGTTTACATGTATGACAGTATGTTTTTATTCTATTCCTTTCTACAGCCATTTGCCAATGGAGCCATGCGTGAATGTTACCGCATGTAAGTAATACAGTATATGTTGGTGGTGTGATGTATCATAGACAATCAAACTGTGATTAGTGAATTGTGCCTAGATCTACAAATTCATATATTTGTAACTTCACTTCCACACTTACCTGTCTCCTCACAACATCTACACACTTGCTGTACGAGTGACACGGTAGCCATTGATGCTGACCTCCCATAAAGGTCGACGACTGCTGGCACCATCTGGGTCTTTCATATTTGTCGCAGAGCCAGACTTTGCTGAAAAATTCGTGCATTTTTATAGCATTGTTTGTACCATTCTTAGAGACTGTCTTCAAGGGTTGGATTGATGGGTATCTATAATTGTATATTACAGAAGCAGAAATGTAATCGTTTTAGAACTAGTGTACAATAAAGTAGTTTATGAAAGGCATTTCTGTGATGATTGTGAAGGAACACTAACTTGAAAGTAGCCTTCTATTTTGTTCATATGCCCAAAGAAAGTCAGGGATGTACACTTCTGTCCACATTCCTGCTCCCACAGTCACCCATTCCTGTTTCAATTTGACTGAAAAGATGGTGGTATTTTCAGTGTCTTAACTCTATCTCATATGGGAAAGGGAAAGGGCACCATTTTATCATTGTTATCTGTAGTTTTGGTGCAGCTGTAGCAAAGGTGTTAGCCTCATATACATTAGAATATACATCTGAATTCTAATATATTGTTTATCAGGTTTCAAGCCTATATAGTATTTCAGTCATTGACAGATATTTTACATATATATAAAGAGAAGAAAAGGCATAGAAGGGTCAAATATGAGACTGTCACAATACTTCCTGAGAAATTATTAACATTTAGATACAAAAGCTTGAGAGAATTCACAAGGAATTTGTCAAAGAATTTGTTATTGTGGGGGGGGGGGGTGGGGAGGAGGGTGCAGATACCTACAGTAATGTCATTAGATCACTGGATACTAAGTAGAGGTGACAACAGATTAATTTCATTTGAATGTTGTGTTTTAACAAACAGGAAGAAGTTGTCCAACTTCAGCAAGTCCTCGGATTGGATTCATGCTGGTAACTTTGTGGCTAAGCTGTACATGGAGGAGGTAGATAGGGATATTTACTTCCAGGACGTGAAGCTACAGATGGATGCCAAGGTGTGGGGTGAAGAGTACAATAGACACAACCCACCAAAGAAGGTACAGCGTGAGATCAGAATGGATGGGGGTGGGGTTGGTTCTGATCAGAAACATAACCAGGAGGGAAAGAATGGATGAGGTGGATGGGGGTGGGGGTTAGATCTGATAAGAAACATAGCTAGGAGGGGAAAGAATGGATGAGGTGGATGGGGGTGGGGTTGGATCTGATCAGAAAAATAGCCAGGAGGGGGAAGGAGCGGATGAGGTTGATGGGGGTGGGGGTTGGATCTGATCAGAAACATAGCCAGGAGGGGGAAAAGAATGGATGAGGTGGATGGGGGTTGGGGGTTGGAAGGAAAAATGTTGGTATCTTAGGAAGTATGATGCCATAGTCTGGGGTGAAGTATGCAGTAGATACCCCTGCACCAAAGAAGGTACAAGTTTATAGGAGTGTTGAGGAGGAGGGAATTAGGGGGGGGGCCGGGAGTAGGAATGGAAGTGAGGGTATTTTGATGGCAGATTGATGCCATAGGCTAGAATGAAGAATATGGGCAGACAAACAACCCACCAAAGTAGTTAGGAAATCAGAAAAACAGCTAAGGTGACGGTTCTTAGGTATTATTTTTGAAGTATGGATGCCAATAGGCTGGGGGTAAAGAGTGCAATAGCCACAGTTCATGTGAGAAGATTATTGGTGGGAGACCGGAATGGAGGTCAGGGTTGAAACTCATGGCTTATGCATGTCATAGGCCGGACAGAAGTGTAGAACAGGTACATTCTTTCAAAAAAACTAGGAGTTTGTTGGTGAGTGATGGTTGTATATATAAGTCAGGCTTTCTCATGACCAATGAATGCCATAGGCTGAGGGTGAAAAGTAGAACAGGTGCATCCCTCAAAGTAGGTAGGTACAGTAGGTAGGCAGGTCAGAGATATAGCTAGTGTGGCAAAAAGGTATACTGAAGGGATTAAAGACTAGGAAACATCACTCAAATAAAGACTTACATTTTGCTGAGGTACGTTTCTTTCTGTTTTGCTTTTGTCCCTGATTTAGATCGATATCTGTCAGATGTCGATCTTGGAGTTTACCGACAGACCTGACAAACCTCTCTATCACCTCGAGAACTTCATGGAGGGCCACTACGTCAAGTATAACTCTAATTCGGGGTTCGTGGTTGAGGATGACGTCAGGTGCACCCCACAGGTGAGAGAAAATCCTTCTATTTATCAATTTTCTGTTAGAAATTTTAAGTGGCTGAAATGCAGCTCTGTTGGAAGAAACATCTTAAGCATTTGACAATATTTTTATAAGAACACACAAAATACTTCTACACTTGGATGACGTCTCAAAGAAATTGAAACAGCTGTTATCTTGGCTCACTGCTAACCTGTATTCTGCCCAATGGTTGCCAGAATCATGGTCACCTAAGTGTAGTTCAGTACAGTTGTGTGTGTTTGCAAAAGACAACTTGCATAAATGTCAGTGAATTGATAAATTTACTGTTGATAAAGTTCTAGATGATATGTGGTTTTTTTTTTTAACTGTTTCTAATTTCAGGCATTCAGTCACTTTTCATTTGAAAGATCTGGTCACAAACTCATTGTTGTAGACGTTCAAGGTACGTTGTTGCACACTTAATATCAGCATTGTTATACCGCCCTAGTTCCCCACCCACTTTCAGTTACTTTTGTAAATAATAAAAACATACAATAACCGTAAAACTCTGATTATCAGAACCCCCTATTTCCCAAACCGGTCATCTGTTCATTAAAAATAGGTCTGCAGGCCTAGTGTTATTGATTCTTAGTACTCATATCATGTACAATGTAAATTTGTTAACTTATGTAAAGATCAGCTTTCCTGTTCTTTTGACAAAGCACGTCTATTTTCATTCATTCTTCCATTGCCCTATGGAATAGATTATCACCTTCTACTACATAAATGTCTGATTGGTATTTTTATCAAGATTTTTACCGATTCACAAAAGATTGCATGGTTATTTTCCGATCACACATTCACACAAATGTTAATTAGACTAGCGCTTGTGTGCCCAGCACGCAGGCAATGGCCTCTTATTATACCATTGAATTGTTTCTGAGACTTACGTAATATTGAAACATTGTACTGATCACAAATTGTTATTAGTTGAGACATTTTATGAATTTTATAGGGAAGATAACATCGCCGATACTTAAAAAGTATATCTCATCTCATCTCACAGCATTTTTTTTCTCTCCGCGCATTGACAGTTGCTAGTGAAACGTGCATTCGTACCACAGGAATTTCTTCATTGCAAAGTCGCGTAAATTTTCACGGTCTCTTTGACCTCAGTTATAAATTTTTATACAACTTTCAACTGGAAACTACTTCATACAGTACATCAGCGTCCTATTGTTGGCACAGTACCTTTACCAGATTAGCTCTAAGGGACAGTGGAATGCAATATTCATCAACTCATCTTCTTTGCCGAAATTCCAATATCTGTATTTTAATAAAATTTCCAGGTGTCGGAGATCTGTACACTGACCCCCAAATCCACACTGCAACAGGCACAGAGTACAATGAGGGGAACCTCGGTACTAAAGGCATGGCCTTGTTCTTTGCTACTCATGCTTGCAATGAGATCTGCCACAGCTTGGGTCTGACAGAATTTGACCTCCACCCAACCGAGCTGGAAGAACACGCCAAATATGTGCAATTGTCGGTGAGTTGTGAGGAGGGGGTTGGGCATCTAGGGCAATTTTGATGATAGCATCAGCTCTTCTTCTCCATTGTAAACATAAGTCCATAGTTTTATAAATTCAACATATCTTAATCACATTATTCTTTCAACATCATAAATAACTTGAGCTCACATTGGGGCCATCCAACCCCAGTTGTCCTTGTAAATCTCGTTTTGGAAGGTCTTATTTTACAAGAAGTTGTTTCACACTGAGATGTATGTCACTTCTTAGTATCTAACAGGGGAAGGGGAAGGGCAGGTCTGTATGCTAAACTATGTATTTCTAGCAATTAGATAGATGCAAGTTTGATGTTACGGTAACAAATTTAACATAGTTTGACAACATTTTATCTGTTTTGTTTGGCTTCAAGGTAGATATAAAAAAAGTTTCTTAAAGGCCAACAGTTCATTTGTTTTCCATTATTTCTATATCGCACCTCTGATAAGCAGAAAGCATAAGCTACCCTAAAAATATGAGCCTACTCTTGACCAAATTGGAATTGTTCCAATCTTTTGCAGAATAATTCTGACACACACGTTGCTCCCTCTGAGAAGGTGAAGACTGTGTTCCGACCTCGGTATTCCATCTCACCTCTGGAGGTCACACGTTACCTGATCACTGAGAGACAGTCGGAGAGTGAGGACAGTCAGCCCTCGTTAGGTACCCTAGGGGAGGAGGATGAAGACGAGGATGTAACATCCGAGAGTGACATCAGCATGCCCTCGACCCCTACCACACCCTCCTGCATGCCCATCAAGGTGACCCCGATCAGCGGGAGCAGTCGCAATAGATACATCAGTGAGAACTCGGATGATTCCATGACCAGGGTATGCTTTTACATCATAGTCCCGTTACCTTGGTGACCAACAGACATGCCATGGTTACCCCATTAAGTGTAGATTAACTCAGAATATGTGTAGGCTAGTATCTCTGAGGATTCAATGACCAGGGTATGCTTTACATCATAGTCCCGTTACCTTGGTGACCAAAAGACATGCCATGGCTGGCCCATTAATTGCAAATTAATTGGAATATGTGTAGGCTAGTATCTCTGATAATTCAATGACCAGGGTATGCTTTACACCATAGCCCCTTTACCTTGGTGACCAAACATATACATGGCTGGCCCATTAAGTGCAGATGAACTTGGAATGTATGGTAATGACCTGGTCAAAGTAGTAGAAAGTTAAACCAAAAAGTAGAAACTCAACACAAAAAAGCAACTTTAAGTAATTAAAATCCATTTTTGAGTATCAGTTTTTGACCTTCCAAAGTATGATATGGTTTCCTTCATCTTGGCCCCTTTCTTGTTCTTGAAGGAGGAGGAACAACGGCTCTTCCAGAAGCGTAACGTGATCCACCGGCCCTCGTGTGTCACTATGGAGAAAGATTTTCGCAGGACCTCTGTGGAAACTCAGGTCCCATCGACCTCGGGTAGATCAATTCTCGGACAGGTAATTAATTATTTTGACAGAGGGAAGAGTTTATCGCTAAAATAGAAGCCTGCAGTTCTATTTTGAGGGTAAAACATTCTCAGAATCGCATCAGATGCAGGACATGGACCATAAATTAGATAATTTCAGTGGTTATGTTTTGTTATCTCACACTTTTCAGAGTTGTACTATTCTGGCTTTGCTCATAGACTCCCAAACTAATGCAACAAAGTACCAAACACAAAGGCAAGAATTCCATTTCCTGGTTAAATATATTTGTTGGATTTTCCTTGGACAATGTTGCATATTACAGAATCTGAGTTGGAAAAGTTATTGAATGGAAAGGATTAAATGTTAATGTGTCATTCTTCTATTTCCTTCATTGAGTAATTCAATCTTCACTCCTATTGGTTCTATTTAAAGATAAATTAAGTTTTCACCCAATCACATGCAAGTTAATAAAAGTATAGTGTCAGTTTGACGTTTGTTGCAGATTTGCTGTAAATCTCTCTTTTATCTGAAAGCAGTTCAGAGGGAAACATTTGCTATACTGTGATGTGTCTTTTATGACAACATATATATTATATTTGTCATTCCAGATCCACTTAGAACTGGCCAAATATCACGAGTTGGGCCGTTTTGCCCTTTCGGAAGATACAAGGAATCTGAAGGCTGCACTATATCACCTTGAACAGTCAGCTCAGTGTGGTTTTCTGGAATCCATCTTGGCTTCAGCTCGGATATATCTGAATATTCCCAATGACATACTGACCGACCTGCACGTTGATGTAAGTTTCTGATAAAGTGGACATCAAATGTTAATACGAAACCATTAAAACTGCTGCATACTGCGTCATGGAATGCGACGTGACTCAACTTGACAATGTGGAAATTGTGTGGAGTCGGGCAGTGTGTTGTTTAACATTTAGTCAGTTTTATGTCAACTCTGCTTCTATGGAGGAGGAGGGTGGGGGGGGGGGGTTGATAGGGAGTGCAATTCCAGCTGGTAGTCGGCAGCATACTCTGGTTTGTTTCAACAAAATGTGACCGATCACAGGGAAGTAAATTTTGCATGTGATCTAGGCAAGTACCACTCGTTTACAGAAACTAGTCGTTCAGTGTGCACGCATCCCTTGTTCTGTGGAATAGGATGTTACTCATCCTGATACTGATAGCAAGAGGAATTCTGCTTGTCATCTTGACCCCCCTCCCCTGCCCCCACCTCCCCCACACACCACGGAATCAATTCAAGTTTGTAGGACAAGGTTTGAATTTGGAATATGTATGCATGGGTCAATTTGGGTTTAAGGCATTGAAGACTCGCCCCATATACTGTGCTGTTGGTATTGACCGCAGCTGTATGTACTGACGGTACACTAGTGTTTAATTACCGACGTTAGCTAGCTGTGTGTGTATTTTCTCGGATCGATGGTGGTGTTCAACACTTCTGTTACACCTCATTCGAAACTAGGTCAAATTACCGGCATTAGACGTTTCTTTTTGCGCAAGTCTTCACACCCTTTAATTGTAGCTTAATTTTTTCTATTGACAGGAATCTGAGACAAATCGCAACGAGGGAATTCGGTACATGGAGATGGCGGCAGAGGCTGGGGACCGCTCTTCAATGATCCACATGGCCAAGGCGTACGATACAGGCAACGGCTTAGGAGCAGATAGGTAAGTTCTAAGATGGTTAACCATCTGAAACATGTTTTCCAGACGGATGTGTATGGCCAAGCAAGTCTTTTGTCGTGACCAAGCCTTATGACACATTTGTTTTCACTGGATAGTCACTTTATTGGTACTAACATGACTTTACAGAGAGGTCTCTGCACACAGGAAATGTGTCCATAATTTCACAGGTGTATTAGCATCAAGAGGAGATGCACATTATCTGAAGAAATTCTTCTCGGTATTTGACTCACTTTGAAGCAGATATGGCAAAAAATTTAACATGACGTTGTATGTCAAAATGTTGTCCAAAATACTCACATAGCTAGTGATATGAAACAATGTGTAACAGATTTTGTATCACATTAATTCAGTTTTAATATTTCAATGATTTTGTATCACATTAATTCAGTTTTAATATTTCAATGGTTAACAAAATTCAAATAGAGTCCTGCATACATAACACACTACGACAGGGATTTTCAAATAAGTGGCCAGGGGCCAAATGCATCCCACGAAAGACTTGAATCCAGTATCAACAAACATGGGGACTTCATAGTAAGCAGATGTATCTCCTAAAAGCTCAATGGTCTACCCTGCACACTGTTCAATCTAGATATATCAAGATTTTGATGGTCTGCATAGCTCTTTGCCGAAAGCTATGTTTTCTTTGGCCCTCGTAGAAAACGCTGACTTGCTGTGTGTCATCTGTGTCATGTTTTAAGGGTGCAGTGATGATGAGGACTCCAGTTATGTCAAACTTAACTGAAAATGTGCACCGTGGAATATTGGGATGTAAATGACTTTTCACAACAAGGGGGTGCAAATAAGTGTTATCGTTTAAACCATACAAATAATTTTTTTTTTTCTACCACTAGAAAAGTTTTACAGTGTTATTTTCTGTTATGATTTGGTTTTCTATCTGTAGATCCATGATTGGATTTATCTTGTCTTAGCAAGTGTTTCTTGTCCCTCAGTGGACGATAAATGAAGAAAAGGAGAAATTAATGGTCGCAACAGGATCGGAAGCTCACAATTACGAGAGATGTCTTGTGCTCCACCAACTTGTTTATTATATATTTCGAAATTCGTATTAATCTAATATACTTTGTTAATCGATCACTTTAATTTTCACAATTTTGGTCGCTATTTAAGAAATAGCTATTGTTTATTTACGAAAAATGTACATTGAGTTCAAAGTTTGAATAAAAGATTTGAAAAAAAAAAAAAAACTTGGCAGATTGTCAGATCCCTTTTTTACAATCCTATTCTAACCAAAATATTTCCTTGCTCTTTGTCAAAAGTCGGTTTGTATTTCGCAGTCAGTTTGCCACTCTCGATTTGCTGACATAAAATCATAACTCAGTAGGTCAGGCAGAATGTCCACCTCTAATAGAGACTCACGTCCAATTTACAGGAACAGATCATGGACAGACGCTATGAATTGGTACGAGCAGGCGGTGGACATGGTCAGCGAGGACGATAACGGTGAATACGACTGCACCATGGCGGATCCCAACTACCTGTTGATTGCTCGGCAAGCGGAAATGCACCGTCAAGGAGGCCAGGGACTCTGTAAGGACCCATCTCAAGCTGGTAGGTTGTAATCCGTCTTAACCATCGATAGATATTTAAAAAGAAAATGGATATTCCGTGTTGAATTTACTACAAATCTGTCAGTAGAGTTTCATGACCATATACGGACTGAGCAGGTTTCTGGAAACATAATCCATGTAAGGAAAACACCAGAATTGGTGAAATTAGGAAACACGGCTCGCATATGAAATTGAAACGATTCATTAAACCACATAATTGTTCACAGAACCATATGTGACTCTCGATTCGCCAAATTGTTCGCGTGAACCAGATTTTGATTTTTGTAAGCATTATCCCTGAGTCTTGATTTTATGTTTGATAGGCAGTGTTGTAAGCCTGGTTTAGATGATGGTCTTTGTTTATTTGTTTTGGAAAAAAACATTATTTTTTCGTGGTCAGGTATTTTGTAGTAGAAACGTTTATCAACCGTCCTACTCAAATATCATATTCAGCAAATAAAAATGATAAAAATTCAATCCATCGACACTGACTTTTGTTCCCCTTCCCATCTTCAGGGGAACTTTACAATGAGGCAGCTGAAGCAGCCATGGCTGGTATGAAGGGAAGGTTGGCCAACAAGTACTACATGTTAGCCGAGGAATGCTACGGAGAGGTGGAAGAGGAGGAGGAGGAGGAGGAGGATAGCAATGAATAAACAAAAGGAGAGTTATGAATAAACATGATAACAGTATCAGTATAAACATGTCTTTGTGTTATCCATATAAAATGTGTTTTCTTACTTTACCCTATTTTTACCCTGGTGTTGCTGCTCACAAATGTGGTCAAAGGTTGTCATTTTCTGGTGAAGTTACCTACTTGCCATTCTTCCCAAAGCTTTACTGTCAAAATTTGTTTTAAAAGAAAAAAGAAAAAGGTTAAAAAAAAATTGTATTTGACAAAACAAATTTCATATGAAGATGGCGAATGGAAGGAGAAGTTTGGGGAGGGGAGGAGCTGGGATCAGATGTGAAACTGACATTCACAGTAACTTGCTTGAGACTGTAGTATAAATAGCAATAGTAAAAATAACAAAACGTTGACTTATTTCACTATCTGAGTAGCAGTTTAAAAGAAGACTTCAATTTTTTTAAGCAACCAGAAGAGGCAAAGCCTACAATCAGTCAAACTATGGCCTATGTTTTTAGTTTATTTGTCTTTTTCTGTTCCTTTTTCTATTTCTGTTTCTCTTCATAGAAAAAGATAAATGAAGATGTAATGAAGTACATATATAGGAAGCTTTCCTGTTTGTGTTTTTTTCATTTGAAAATTAGCAATCCTGTATATTACTTTCGATATTTCATGTTAGTACCCTAAATGTTTTAACGATCTTGTTAATATTATCTGTGTTTGCATCTTGTCTTCCCTTTGGAAAAGGGAGGCAAAATCACAAAAAAAAGTCAAAGTCTGTTGTAATATATTTTCATTTAGTAATAAAGGGGAAAAAAGGGAGAAGATAAAAATTAATAAAAAGTTACCTGAGAGGATTACCCCATGATTTAATTAAGTC
Organism: Apostichopus californicus; assembly: GCA_020650975.1. Classification (NCBI taxonomy): domain Eukaryota; kingdom Metazoa; phylum Echinodermata; class Holothuroidea; order Aspidochirotida; family Stichopodidae; genus Apostichopus; species Apostichopus californicus. The sequence goes on from JAIPMN010007047.1 coordinate 21,664, forward strand.
TTAAGACCTGAAATAAAAATTGCACTGTATATTTTTTTTCATTTTCAAGTGCATGATAGGTACCACCTTTTCTTTGAACCTGTAGCTACGTTACTTTTCCCTTAAGATTCATCATTTGTTATATTTTCATATTAATTAGTAAAAAAGAAGTTTTCTTTTGTTTGTTTTTGCAAATGACCACTTGAGATATAGAATTAAACAAATTCAGGGTAAACATTTGATGTTTGTGTATCTTTGGCTATCTGTTGCTAGTTTTCATGCAGAAGTTTGGATTGGATGAAATGCCAAACTTTGTTGAAATTGTTGCACGATTAGAAATTAGACTTTTGCTTTTTAATCTTTGATTAGCCTATTTTTCTTCCAGTTTCTGCGTATCATTTGAATTTTCAAATAGCTGGTTTGTTGCTCATTTAAGAAATGACCCTAGTTTGACATTGACATATTTGGTCATTCTAATGTACATTAAACAATTTGATCGTCACAGCAGGTTTATTATTCAATGTGCTTTTAGACTTGTAAAAGTCACCAGTTGTTGTTTTTTTTTTTTTTTTGTGTGTTTGGTTTTAACAAATCAGATTTCTTTGGTAATATAAAATTAGGGACATTGAAAAATTTTCAAATAATTTGAAGACATAGAACCCACATTAGCTTTAATTAACTTAAATAGTACAAGCTACCATTTAAATGAAACATATTCAAAATTTTCATTTAAGGTAGAGAGAAACTCATCTTGTAAGGTCACATGGATAGTCTACCTAACGTCACAACTGCAATGATATTTCAGTGTATGAAAGATATGGGACAAAAGTCTTTTTGTGTCATTACCACATTAGGAAAGTTTTACCATTGTGAGAACGTCCTGAGTGGAAGAGATAGATAATCTTGTCAAATGATGCATACTAAAGTGCTGGTTACGTCTCTCGGCTTTGGGATGTGTACATTTCATTGAAAACAGTTTAGAAGGCTCCTTTAATTCGGGATATTGAGTTGAACAATTCTCATATATATTTTTTTCTTAGATGTAAATGGAAAACCACCACTCTATATAAAGACTTTATAAAGTCTAATTGTTTTACTCATTATGAACAATTTCATAAAAACTGTTTGAAGTTTGATATTCATCTCATCTCATTTTTTTTTTTTTTTTAATACTTGTATTAATTAACGTTAATGTACCTGTAGGAGAGAAAGTCACCAATAGTTGTCAGCAAATAGTTGCTATTGTTAGCTTATAAAAATAAATAACAATAAATGAGAATAATGATAAGGATTTACAATTTCCACCAATAACATTAATATCAACATCCTGACATGAATATTAGTCTTTGTTGACCAAAAGCTGGTTTTCGATGAGAAAACATTTTTGCAACAGAAATTGTATAAGTTACAAAATTGCAGAAATAGATGTCAGCATAGACAACCAACAGCAGAAAGTTACTACTCCTGGTAGGCAGAAATCCTTAAACAGTATTTATAACACAGAATACCATTAATTGTATTTGGTTATTATTTGGTTATTATTTGGTTATTAGGTATTATTTTGTTAGTTACTTATCTCACATTTCAATACAGATGGGATTGTATATTTCTTTGTTTGTTTATCGATTAGTTGACTACAACTCTCATTTTTACCAAATCAGTCTTTATGCTGAAACCCTTTTCTTCTTCTTCTTTGTTTTTGCCAATTTTATTTTGCCTTCTTAAAGATTTCAAAGTTCCTTTACTTGTTGTTGTAGTTATTCAATAAACTACAAGTATATCTATATATACTGTATATGTATTTGCCTTCAACCAACTTACCTCATATGGCACCTCTCAATTGGGTAATGTTTATGAATGTTTGGCATTAATTTTATTGACAAAATTGGATTATTTTCCTGAATTTGTTGTCGGATTTGACATTTCATATTGTAGCTTTTCGTGCTTCTTAACATGATCAAGTTTGTCCTCTCAAGTTGAGTACTTGTGGTGACCTTAGAAAACCTTAGGAATTACAGTAATACTATAATCCAATGTTTTAAACAATATCACCTTTTAAAGGTAAAAATCCCGATTCTAGTTGGATAATTGTGCCAAAATGATTACTAAAGTACTGGTTTTATATCTCTCTATTTAGATGTGTACATCTTACAATATAAAAAAAGGAAGGCTCCTTTAAGTCTGGATGTTGAATAAACCAATTCTGATATTTTTCTCTCACTTTTCTTCAATATTAGGATACTTACTGAGAATGGCTTCATGGCAGTTTCTGATTCCAATATTGTAATGAAAGTAAAGCTGAAAATTTTGAAGTATCCTAATGCCATCAAAAGTGGACTAGAAGCAAACGGGTGTATTGCAGCATTGTGCGCTGGAACAAAACGCTACAACAAGAAAAAGCACTTGCTTAATATCAATACTTCACTTTTTGCACAAAATGTATCAAATTCCAATGTTGTTATCTCAAACGACTTAATATGAGTTGGTTGTAAGCTTCAACAGGATGCCTTAGAATATATTCCGCTTTCGTCAGTCAAAATAAATTTACCACCTGGGTTGTTCTCTGGAACTTATATGTGATGATAAGTACTAGAGCTGACAAAGGGTGTTCATCAAATCGTTTGTGACTGTCGGACGGTTGTCGGTTGAAGCTTGAATGGAATGTAAAATATGATCTCAAATAAATAATCACCCAACTTCAGTAAAATGCAATAAAGTAACATCTCAGTTAAGTGTAAAAGGTATTTGGGTTTTTGCCATTCTCCAATTGATTAAAATCATTTATTTTGATATTTTCACTCTTGTGTGTATTGTAAGATCAGTTTTCACTCTTCTTGAATGTAGGCTGCATCATCGGAATACTTGGAAGGGATTCCATGCCAAATTAATATAGAGAGATGTATACTCATGATACAGAGATGACTCATATAAAGTATCTTTTAAGAACCATCTCATTCAGAGAATGCACAACTCACCGAGCTTACACTGCGAAAGTGAACGAGTCAATTCAACTATCCTACAGTGGATAGTCGTGCAGTGTGCGTATACATACGACTAGGATTGATCAAGATTTAGCTAGCTCTAAGTCACATCAGCTTCATCAGCTGTCCCAACAATTACCAATCAGTGGGAAATAAGTTTGCATGTGACCCTTAACAAAGGACTTGTCGTTAACAGAAAGCAGTCTTTCGTTGGACGCTCGTCAGTCACTCGGTGTGTAGGATTCAGTTGTACAGTTATGTGTCTTCATGATCATTGAAGAAGCTAGGTCACAAGAAGGGCCGGCTTATTAAAGAGAGGGTTGGACTGATTTTGAGTGAAAAAAGCTCATCATAGCGTCTACACCAAAGCCATTGCATGAGTGACAATTGAATTATTCTGGTGAAAAGTGGTCAGGGAGCTGGGCTGTATTATGTCAGTAATAGTCTTAATTGCTGTAAGTCTCTCCAAATTGACTTTTAAAAAAAGGCCAATGGATCTGCAGATTTGTTTGTAGAGGTCTCCAAAATTTATTTGAAGGAAATAAGCTGAAGTTAATTACAACCACAATACCATGTAGCATATCTGTGTCAATGGTTGTGTCATCTATCATACGTATCATTTCTTTCATAATAATAAGCCTCTCTTCCAATCTATTGCGTTGGATTATTAAAGTGACATTCAAATTTATAATTTTACATTCATCAATTAAATGCTAATATGCTGCGCTGTTATGGTCTTCAATGCAAATAGATTCAATTTTTTTTTGGTGCCAAAAAGTAGTGTGATAAAATCAAGCTATTTAAAGAATATCTTTCCATTTTCTCGTTCATCTCCTTTTGTTTTTAGAAAATTGAATTTGAAATTAACAAAAATGTTTTTGTTTTTTTGTGGCTAAAACAGAAAAATCCAAACTAGTGAGCTTAGGACTACCACTGAACTTCTTTTGATTTTCTTTCCTTTAACAAATGTAGGTTTTGAAATTACTACTTTTTTTTATGATTTTAATTTTAATTTAAATGTTTAAAATTTCTGGCTCGCATTCTTCTCTTACTGTCATACAGTGTAAATACTAAACTCATCTATGTCATACCGATACACTCCTTGTGTATATTAAACACTTTTGCAGTATATTTTGTTGTTTAAAAGTAATTTTATTCTGCACAAATTTAAAGAAAGCTAAAACTCTCTGCTCTCCTATTGTATGCATTCCTATTATTAACTGTACATTAATTTTTCACCACGAAGTTGTAAAACAATTTTTTTTTTGGCGCACACGGACATTTTGCTGGATTTTGATATAATAAAAAGCACTTAAAAATATAACAGTATACTTTACACATAATAACATTTTAACGAGTTAAGCCATTAGCATTCTCCCGGCATATTTCACGTGACCGATCATTAAGTCTTTATTTGGGTTAAAAACAAGAGAAGAAGTTGAAAGTGTTAATTCATCCTCAAGTTTCAACATTAATATGTTCTTATGTGAACAAGTTTTACACCTGTTTGAGAAATCTCTGTTGTTTTATAACCTATCCTGTTCCAGATGTGTTAAGATCCAGTATTCATATTTGAAAACTAAGTGTCTCTTGCATTGATACAACACTTTAATGTGTTTAATGTTCTACCTTTTGGATAAATGTCTTTGTCTTGCAAAATTTCTAAATATGCAGAAGTGCAGTTACATACCAACAAGAGAGCTAGTCCCCCAATACCCTCTGCCTCCCCACCCACCCCTCTCCATCCCCACACCACCACACCCTCCACAAACATGTGTGTTACATGGCTCCCAGACTTCCTTAATCCAACAATAATTAACTGTCCATTTTTGCCCTTGTGTTTATTCTGCACTGTAGATCATGGATGAGAAGCCATATGGTTGTGACCACAAGATGACACCTTGACAATACCCAATCACCTATAGGTGGGTGATGGCTGTACCTCTCCTGGTGCTCCCTAGAACTCAACTCTGTGAAATTGTTTTGTGGTGGATGTAGGAAAACATCTATTTGTCAAGTATAAATAAGGTCACTCTATTCACTTGATCACAAATGAAGTAAAGGGTTATCCAATATTTTGGGTGGCTATTGCTATGACAACGAGAATTTCTCATGCAGGCTCCAATTTAAACCCATTGTTTTTTGTCCAGGAATAAATGTCACGATTTGTTTTTTTGAGTAGCCCTTATTGGTTTCACTTTGTAGCATATATCCTTCCACACTGCACATTAATAAATGGACCAGTCTTTATCGTGAATAACTTTAACAGTGGGTTTCATCTCATAATATCATTAAGAACTGAATTATTTATTTTTCTAGGGAAAAAAACAACAACAAACAAAGTGAGTTTCATGTTTCTTGCAAGGTAAACAATATCACTAACAGATAAAAGTAATGAGTTAAGTACAACAATTAATGATAAGTTAATGGCGAATTTCTGCTCTTATTGACTCTGTGATTTATGTGAGTTATTCGTGCATATACTCTTGTGTACTAAACTAGCGTTACAATAAACATGGAAAACATTCACAATTTTTTGTTAGTTTGGTCCTAAATTCGCGTCCTATCGGTTCATCGACTTTCACCTCTCAGTAAGCGAGAAGTAAGGTGTTGTAAAAGGTCAAAGGTTAACCACCCCCTCCCCCCCCCCCCTCCTCGCCCACTCGCTCCGCCGTTCCCAACCCAAAGAAAAGAAATGAAATGAGTGTGATGAATCCTAAACAAAACTAACAAATTTTTAAATATGGCAATTAGATATAATTACAAAATATTTGCTACTACCAGTTCTCAATACGGATGACATTGTCGCTTATTTCTGTTCAATGTACCTTCGATAATCTTACGACGCCCGAACACCATGGGCAATAGTTATTCCACTCGCATGTGCTGGGTACGTTTGGACGTAGACTTACATGTCTGACAGTTTGAAACGCAAGTATTCAATTAACTTGGATTGAGATTCCATACTAAACTGTATTAGATGCAAAGCTCCAATACTTTCAGTTTAAATTTTTACACCGTATTATTGCAACAAATAAACTTTTAGCATTGATGGGTATAAATGATACAGAGGTTTGTTCCTTCTGCAACAGAGAAACTGAGAATATCGAGCATCTATTTTGGGACTGTAATTTTAAATTTGTATTTCATATTTGACTTAGAGAACCGTTTTTTAAAGCAACAGTTTTTCTTTTCAAAACGAAATATTTTTTTCGGGTACGAAAATGGATATAGTCACCCATATAATTCTCTTATACTAGACATGAATTATTATATTTATGATTGTAAGAGAAATAAGAACTTACCTAATATTTATATAAGAATATGTATATGCTATATTGTTTAAAAGGAAAATATGCTGAATAAATGGAGGGGGGGGGGGGGGGAATTGGATTGAAAAGGGGAGGGATGGGTTACGACTTATAGATTCTACTTCACGTGTTTCATCCCCGTTCACTTCATTCCTCTGTGAGATATGCCAGTCATCGGATTAAGATCCGTTAATGTTACCGTAATTCTTGCTACCAGCCGAGACTAGAACGAAAAACTGACCGTTGGTATATGTATAAGCATTAGTTGGATAAAAAGAATTATAGTATTTTTGCCCAGTCCTGACAATTGGTGAGAAACAGGCTCTTGAAGTATAGTATCAGTTTCAGACAGTCAGTAGTTGAGTTCACATGAACTTGAAGGTCGTCTGGATAGCGCTCGAAGTAAAGGCGCTTTCACACCGGGCGCGACGCGACGCGACGCGACGCGACGCGATAAAAAGGTGGCAGGACCTTTCACACCGGCGGGCGATGTTTTTATCGCTCAGCGATGTTTTTGTGGCGCGCGCGGGAGATATTTTGTCATGTGATCGTAGAGCACCTTGTACCTTTTTCTTCTTCGGCTTCCCACTCTCGCTCCTTCTATAGTGACAATCACCATAATTTTCTTTATCAGC
>JAIPMN010007048.1:0-11390 GCA_020650975.1 Apostichopus californicus
TATCAACACTTTCTCCCTAGATAAAACCTCAGAAACATCTAAGAACAAATTCCTGATATCACAAATTATGATATGTGCCCAAAATATCCCTATCAACACAACTATCAACAATTGCTTGTAAACAAACTTTTTGAACAATGTCCAGTAATAACATCTTAAAGCAATGTTTGGCATTAAATTTGTACTGATCTGTGGTATCATAGTTTAGAGTGCTTACTGTTAACGATATGCTAAGCACCAGAAAACTTGTGTGATATTGCTAAGTACTATAACCCCCTAAACTTAAATTCAGCCAAATGGTTGTTAACCACGTATAATGTGTGAAGACCCCTATATCCTCACAACCGACCACCCCTTCCACACACTGATCGACTGCTCAGCACGCACAAACGACTGCTTTATATTAACAACTAGAGTTGGTTTAGGTCACATGTAACTTAGATTACATTCCTGCATTGATGACTTTTCTTTATGACCAGGCAGTTTTTATCAGTGAAACACACTGCCAAAGTTCTGTCTGTCGAAGAAAACGCTATATGTTCAGTTTTCTCTTGACTGAAGCCAACGCGATTTAAAGCTGGCAAAATGCGGAAGATCAGTCAAAGTCTTAAACACATGCACACTCGCTGCTTGATTATCCATGATTTCTCCATGTAACTATGGTCGAGTTGAGCCGCATCGTGATCAATCTGGCATTGTGTGACAGTAACGTGACATCAGTGGCGTGGTCAGATTTGAATGTTTACATGGCAGTTTCATTTGTGAACCACACTGCACAGTGTCAAACTTCTCTCTCTATCGGAGAAATCGCTAGAAGCCAACGCCATTTAAAGCTGGCAAAACGCGGATCAGCCGCAGTCTTAAACACATGCACACTCACTGCTTGATTTTATCCAAGATTTTTTCCATGTAATGACGGTCGAGTTGAGCCGCATCGTGATCAGTGTGGCATTGTATGACAGTAACGTGACACATAACATGGTCGGATTTGAATGTTTACAAAAGATACCACAGAAACCAAAAATGCATGTTACAATCTACCTTGTTAATGACTACTGTGTATGGTACAAAATAATAGGTAGAATACAATAATAGTAATAGGTAGACAACATATCTAGTTTGCAGGACCCAGAACTTCAAAGTTCGGAGGTACTGAAATTGCCATGTTGCAGGAATAATTTTTAATTTTTTTTTATTTATTTAAATTGCTATTCAACTACAAATATGCATGCATGTCACAAAGTTTATGACAAACAGGAACCTGTAGTATATTATATGAGACAAACTTCAGAGCCTTGAGAAGTGCTACACAAAATTTGAACACTTAAATATTCCCTGGCAGTATGTGGACAACTGGTATAGCTTGAATAGGTCAAAGTAGCGGGTACTAGTGCTGATAGTCGACTTTTTCTTTTGTAGTCGATTAATCGCATAGCTCTTCTCGCGATTACTCAGTTATTGCGTCACCACTGTCATTATTACATTGCAGAAAAAGTTAAAAAATAAACATTGCTAGGACTGAATGTTGCATTGCAGAACAACCGTATTACTGAAAAGCAAACGCATGAATCTAACCGGAGCAGGTGCTTGCTGATTTTTAAAACAGCACAGTGTTAGTGTAGCACTGTGAGAAGCTGTATACTTTTGCGATATTTGCTGACAAACTGTTTTTGTGTTGTTTTTGAAAGGTTAAGCTATTTTTCAAAAGCAAAATATGTGTAGTGCTAGCTTGTAGTCGAGTAATCTCAACTTTGGATGTGAGCTCGATTAATCAAACTTCCAAAGTGTAATCGCTAGTACTGGCGATTAATTAGCACTAGTGGGTACATCAAAACCATTTGAAGATTCCTAAAAAATATGTACAGTTTGTGTAAAACAAAACCCAAGACTATGTGCCCTTGGTTTGGATAGCAAATAAACTCTGTGCCACCAGTTAAATGTGTTTGTCTCTCCGGCAGGAATTCTTGTACAGTACAGTACCCGAGGGTATAATTTTGAAATGTACCCAAATCTGTTGAGGGGGACTAGGTGGGTGAAACAGGCTTGCATACAACTACTGTGTGCAGCTGTACTACCATATACTTAAAAAGACTGCATTAACAGGGCTCATAAGTGATTGATTTGTTTAATGCAGCACATAACAAACATGTAGATAAATGTAATTATGTACATAGTAATAGTAATTATAGTATACATGTACATACTGTATGTACTCTCTAGAGACTAAATCACATGAGACAAGGTGCAGCCCTGGTGGGCCTCATGCAAATATTTTGCTTCCTGAAAGGTTTGTTTTGAAAACCCAACATAAAATGCAGCTGACAGAAGCTCAAATGTTGCAAGAGAAAACATAAAACAAAAAATGTCCCCTTTGGAAAGTTTGTATCTTCAGTAGAGGTCTATGGGGGGGGGGGGGATTTACGGTATAGGATAATGTTGCAACATAATTGATGGATAATGGGCTGTATTTAATTGCACTTATAATCTGATTTATCCGATCATTTCACAGAATACTGTATATTATTGTACAGTAGACCTATGTTTTTTAGTATGTTTTTGCCCACATGTTTATACAAGTTTCACTGTGGACAGCAATGTACCATACTTTTCCCAGTGCTGCCCCACCTCTGCACTAAATTAATTGAATTGTCACTGTGTAAAGTTGTGAAAGAACCACCGTTATTAGAAAAAAAAGTGTGCAGATAAATTTTTGGGGAGGGGGAGGAGTGGTAATATATACAGAACATATGATAATGGATAGTGGTTGATCAGAAATGAGACAGCTGTTGAACCTACTGAACAGGTTACAGACCAGTACAGTATGTTTAATATTCTGTTATAGTTTTGATTTGGACCAATCCATCAATAACTTGCCGACAAGGCAGTTCTGGAACCAAGCACCTGGGCGGTAGGTCTCTCTTGATCTGCAATAATAGGTGAGAATTAAATGCCTACAAACTTCTCACAGGTAGGCAAATTTTTCACGTGTTAGTCACAAAAGGGGGTGAGCTATGGACCATGAAAGTAGTGTTAGCACAATGGGCACATGCCTATAATTGAATTTGATTTGCTGGCAGTTATTGATGGTATTTACTAGTTCACCCATAAGGAAACTAGCAAAGTGTAGACAATGGGAATAGATATAGTAAAAAGTGCCCTTGGCATTTTTTTCCCCTTTTTCACCATCTGTTATTAAGTTGCAGTCGTAATTCTCTGATATTACATCGGAGAGTTTGACAACTTTTTGGAAAACATGTTCGGTAGATGTTAGCGGTTAAAATGTTAGTGGTGTAAAATTTGTAAAATTGTGAGAAATATGAATGATATTTGCTCATTTTTAAGAATTAAATTATGCAGAATTGTTGGGTTGCAATACTACACTATCTCTCTTAATCCCTACATCCTTTGTGATAATTTTTAGTCTTAGTGCAATCTGTAAATTTTGTATTAAAGTTATGAACTTACAGGAATGTGAAATTTGGTATTCAATATGATGACCAAATCAATGCCTAAAATCCAAAATGTGAAGCGCCCAGAAATGTTGGGCTGGTAAATTTCATAAATACGTAACAAACTCAGTGATATTAAATGTGTGCACAGAACATACACTCAACAGTATAGACCTGTACATTACAACAGTTTGTGCAAAATATTTTCACAGGAAATAGAAGATAGCTCAACTTTGTTGCACATGTACTGTATACAAAATTATATATCGTACAACCAAAGGAGATGATTGTTAGCATTTTAATGTTTTTATCAAAAATAACAACCATGCAGTCAAGAGGGTTGATTTCCAAGGGTTGTCGTGTACTGGTGCAAGTCGACAACTGTACGTCTCACATAAATTTTGTTACTTTCTTCATTTTTGTCGCAAAGAGATTTGTAAAACCCTGCAAATGGTCATTTTACATTACATTACATATAGAAGTGTTACACGGACAGTACAACCGACATAAACAGGCATCACTGAGCTGTCCAGACAGTCGTTGAACTGAAGGAAGTCTACAATACCTGTAGGTTGTCTGATAAACATGATTCCCAAACCAGCTTACTTCCCATTGAGAATCACAAATGATTGAACATAATAATGTAACTTATAATCCAAATGTTAGTAAAATTCTTTGCACATGGGGGGGGGGGGGGGGGGGTGAGGGGAAGGAGAGTAGCCTTTCATGCAAATTTGGAAACCAATGCTTAGGGTTCAGTGTTTGCTGTTGAGATGTACAGTACAGTAGTACTGTGTATGTACAGTTGGGCCGGGGGTGGGGGAGATGAGGGGGAAGGGAAGGTTCTTCAGTTTATTTGAATTTTTCAGTTTTGTTTCGAAAGTACACTTCATTTTTACGGTCTGGACAAATTCAGTATGAATACCACTCAAAAGTGCAATATGTAAGTTATATACATATCAAGAAACATGTCCCAGAAGAATGCACAGAGTCTGTTTGCTGATATCACCTACTCTAGCCCTATAACTGTGAAGGTCTTTCAACATTTTTGAACCTTTTGGCCAATGTTGTAAAATCTCTGTCATGGCTTCGCTCCAGTCAGTCACTCAATTTATTCCAACCTGCAACTAAATCGACTGTAGCGATACAGCATTCACATCTGCTTCTTCCAGACTTTGAAACTCTCTCCCACTGGACACACGGATCTCTCCATCCATGGACTCTTGTAAGCGGAAACTAAAATCTAATCTTTTTCCATTCCTACAGTACTTTGTTTGTGAAGCGCATTGAATATGATCGTTTCTGGATATTTTCGCTCTACAAATTTGAATATTATTATAATTATTATTGTCATCATCATTATTATTATCTAGTGCAGCACCAGGATTCTCTATCTGTAGAAAAACACAAATTACTACAAAAAGGTTCCTGTCCAAAAATTATGAATCTACCTGAAAGTGAGGGCTACTGTAAGCACTTCCTACAAAAATCATTTTCCAATTCCACACAACTTGCGCTTAGCAGTGAGCTAAATGTACTCTATAGGAAGCCATTCCTAAAAAAAAAAAATGAAAAAAAAATGAAAAAAAAATAAAAAAAACGGGGAAAAACAGAACGAAAGCAAAGCAAGAAATAAGAAAAAAGAAAGAATTTTTGTTCTGTTAGTATCTGTCATGTGTTACAACAAAGGTACCGTTGTTGTCTAGCAGGTTTAATACTAGATGCATCTATGTCATACAACATGTACTACTAATACAACTCTACTGTAAGTAAACGGTTTTAGCTGCTAAGATCCAACAGTGACAAAGCATTTAAGACCTCTCTATGCCATTGTAGAGAAGCTTTTGAGGTCAGACAATTGGCTGATATTCATCCCATAGGCATGTAAACTATTCAGGCAAGGCAGTCAGTGGTATTGCCCTAAGTTGTGTGTCATTGTAATTCCTATTCTATTAGTGGTACGGAGCAGTGTACATATACACATACATGTTAACTGTCCATGTGACTGACATTAGGGAGTCGTTTTATGTTTTACCAAAATTTGTCCAAAAAAAGAAAGAAAAGTTGTTCATCATGAAGTAAATATTAAATTTTATTGATGTATATATACGTACTATATATATATATGTTTTGGGTAATAGGTTGTATGTGTATGTACAAACTGGCCATTTCACATAGCTATTTTGCTAGATTATTATTAGTATTAGTATGATACCCCGATGTAGCAGTGCTATATAAGTGTCTAATATGTATGTATGTATGTATATGATGTGTACAGTGGCCTATATATACTATGGTATACCTACCTATACTGTAATTTACAGCATGTTGTAACTCAAGTTTCATGCCTCAAGGCGATCATCAGACAACATGTATGTTTATATATGTACTGTATGTATATGTATAATGTACTGTATTAACAGTATGTGGTATATCTATTCTGTATGCGTATTCTGTATGCAAGATACAGGCTTTACCACAGGCACCACAAGGAGGGAATGCAATGACAACTTGGGGCTGCTACTTATATAGTGCTCAGCATATTGTTTTGACATTGCTACTGCAAGACATCAGTAGGGATATAATTAACTATTCATAAACATTGTTGGAAGGTAATTTCTACTTTGCTCTGGGGGTGGGGGGGGGGTATGGAGGGAGGACAGGGAAAATAGGAGATGTTGTATAATTTGTCAAATATTGTACCAATGGTGTGAGTAGACATCATTTACAGTAGTTCACATGACCTAGGTCATATAATATTGCTTTGAGGTACCACTTTTTATCACTTGAGCAAAAAGGAAAAAAAAAAGAATTATCAAAGACCAATCTTCATTGCAGATATATCTGTAAAAATAGTAGATACATACCATAGTCTATAAGTTGATTTTGATGACATGGTTTGAAGTTATTAGGTTGTAAGTATGCTGGCCTCTGGTGAGCCTGTGTGGGAGATTAATTTGTACAGCATAACTGAACTGTACAGATGACTCATCATATTAAACAGTGTGCATACAATAGGGATATTATATACAATGTATACATAATAAGAACAGTTCTGTTAGAAGAATGTCATTGTGTAGATGTCATATTCAAATAGTGTGTCCAGTCATCTCTTTGGACCCTTCTGTAATGGGTAGGGTGTCTTACTCTTTCAAGAATAGTTTTTATCCTGGGATAGGAAGAGGGGGGGGGGGGTGGGGAAGGGGAAATGGCTAGATGTTTGTCAAAGTTACCATACTAGAGGCACTGATCCTCACTTAGCCTTATAGTAATATTTTCAAAATTTTATGAAAATTCACAATTTACTATTAGGTCAGAATTGGGAGTCCAAAGTTAATAACTATGTACAGTATTCCCTGCCTTGAGTGCTACAGTCAATTGGAGGAGCTATTAAAAAGCAAAAGAGCAATGGAAAAGGGGACTGGATATACGATTGGAGGAAAAAAGAGGGGGGGGGGTGGGGGGGGGGAGTGGAGATGTAATCAGACAGGATGGTAAAAGTCTAATTTCAATTTGTAAAAAGAGAAAAAAATGGTTTTGCAAATTTCACTCTTCCATTTGAGTTCTGGAAGGGGGAGATGTAGGGGATGTTTAATGTTGTAATTAATTCTCAGTGCCAACAACTTTTTCTTCATTTCTTGTTTATACCTATGATGTGCTTTCTGCCAGTACTTTATCTCGGGTACTTAAACTTTCTAAATGCTTAAAAATAAGAAAGAACAATCTTCGAAAATCCTGATTTTGCCAATAATTCACTCGTGACTGTATTTGATGGCAGAGGATTTTACTACTGTACATGTATGTATGTATGTTGGATAAAAGTAAGTGGGCCTGATGTTTTGATCCTAGCAGAATCTTCTCAGAGGCTGAAATGTTTGTTGTCATCAAACGTGCCAATCCTGTTATCAGTGTTGTGGTTTGTCAGGGTTGATGTACAGTAAAATACACACTACGGAAATGAATAACAACCACATTTGTTTCAGTTGTTGTTAAAATATTGGACCCAAGCCATTAAGCTTTCAACTAATGATACATGTCCGTTTGTTACACTACCATGAAAACTTAAATTTGAATGCTTTTAAGAAAAGGGGAAAAGAAAGAAAGGATAAAAAAACAGAAAAAAAAATGGGGAAAATAAATAATTGGGAGAAGTTGTTTTTCCTCATAAATCCTGATTTTGCAAATTTCACTCCTGTATACAATCGAGGGCAGGAGGTGTTTCATATATTGTGATTAATCATGTCAAAGCTAGTAAAGAGAGCTAGTTTGATTCCTGGAGTTCTGTGTTTTTCTGTTCAGTGAACATTGTGAGTCATGGAATATCTATGCGTTGTTTTTGCAACTTTGCACTACGGATCTGTTGACTTAGGTGGTTCAAGATTAGTCTCTCTGTTTTGTTTTCCTAGTTTGGATTTCCGAGAATTTGGAGGTTTGGCCTTTCAAGGAAAAAAAATCTGAGAACATATAATTTACAAAATAGCTGGTCTGTTTAATGTCTGGATGGCTTGCGAGGGTCTAACTTTTTGTGTCCAACATTATGAATCTTTTCCTGATTTGATTACAAACTGAATGCAGAAAATATTTTTTTATGACTTAACTATCCTATTTAAGTCATGTATTAGTTTCTGAATTCTGTTTTGTTTGGGATTTTTACCTAAATGCTCTGCTTTGGTCTTCTTCACCAATATTTCCCGAAACGACTACAACGTTTTCTGGAGCTGAGTTACAGGACAGCAGAGAGGGCGCTAAACTGTAGCTTCCTTCAGGTAGACAAAAAGTCTTGAATGTAACTTGTCACAAGTCTGTCAGAGATATGAAATTGACAAGATGAGAAAACCAATGTTGTTTGTCAACTCACAAACTCGGAAAACATGTTCCGTTCTCCGAACAAGCTAATTTTGTTGTCGGCAATAAAAAATGTAGCAAAATATTAAATAATACAGAACGACGGATAATATGTGCACTGTAGACAAGATTTCTGAGTTCGGTGATAAGAACACTAGAAGCTTTGGCCTAGGAAAACTCCATTTCTAGTGTGCCCTTGTCCTACCAAGTATGTTTGGTTTATGGTAGTAGGATCTCTAAAGTGACTAGGGGAGACACCAATTTTGCGGTAAATAATAGAGCTCTATAATGATTATGCAAGAACTTCACACAAACAGCTGGTGGTACATCGAATGACCTCTGAAAGCTGATTTTAAGTTGTCCGAACAGAGATTTGGTTGTATTGGATGGAGGGACGATGGTTTCAAAATTTTCCCTGATTTAGTGTTAAAAGTTTGAGAGCATTGTGTTCAAGTGGTTAAGTCAGTGGACTTGTGATCTAAGGTTTAGAGATTAAACGTTGGCAAAAGCGCCCTGTAATTTAGGAATAGCACCAACATAAAAAACCTTACATTCCAAGTGGTCTACCCTGCTAGTTTGATATTACCTTACATATATACAGTAGGTTTTGTTTTAATACTCTGATCTCTCTAATACCAAAGGATTTTTTTTTTTTATATTTGCTCATCTAAACAGAGTTTGTTCCTTTGGAATTACCGGTTGTCAACATTTGTCCAACTCCTCATGTTTTAAAGACCCTTAAAACATTTAATGTGATGTCAGGATTGTTTGTATTGATGTATCTGGGGTTACCATGGCGATGCTTATCACTTGGCATGTGCCGAACATGCAGGGGGATTGTGCCGCGAGATGCCTAGCATAACTCATAGCTAGGACAGACTTAGGTACTAAGCATTCTTGACATGACTAGAGGGCCCGGTTATCTTGGGTGAATCTGGTCTTCACCTGGTTGACTTTACTGTTTCGGCAGTACAACGTATGAGTCACATAGCTAACATTCACAAGTTCTTGGTTTTTGCTTCGAGAGGTTCCCACTGGGGTGGTGGTGAGGTTTTTATTTCAGGCTATCCCTTTGTAAACAAAACAAATAAGATACCAGTGAAATACATGATCTTAGGCTTTTTGGATGTCTGGAAGGTTTAAAGTGGTATATTTACATACTTTAAATTAGCTACTTATTTAGTGTACCACAACGAGCTTAAGGATATTGCAATATCTTTACGCTACCAGTGATCTTTTCATCTGTCGGAAACATATCGGTAATTTACATATTGGTGCAGTCAGCACGTCATGACATTGAATTTGTTGCTGTGGTAAAAGACTTTAATTGTAGTCTCTATAACTCAGTGTTTGTACCTTGTTGAAACAGTTCAAACGTTAAATCATCATTCCTTGAGTACTGTAAGTACTCTTTCCTCTGTACAATAACAAATTTTAGGGAGACTGAAATCAAAATGTAATCACTTTCATTAATAGATGGTAAATATCGTCGTCGGGGATCACTCGATGCTTTTCAGAGACTTTGCGAAACTGCGACACTTTCGGAAAGCGTCTGGTTTCGTCGCAAAATGTCGTGTCCATCGAGCGTTGTCAACCTTGATAAAGTGATCTCATTTTACCACAAGTACAGAACTGTTATCTTGTTCTACATTACATTGCTGGTCTGTCTCCAGAACCTCATGTCATTACTGGACTTGAGACGCATGTGGGAGGTTCCCTAGTTGTGTCAGTCTCTAGCACCTGAAGGAGTGTTAGTGAGCAGTGATTAACACCAGTGCCCTTCAATCATAAGGTCCCGAATTCGAGTCACTCCAAATTTAATGTATATATGTCGTCATGTTACAGAGTTATTGACAATTCATAATCATGGATATTAAATATGAATCTAAGAGACTGACTTCGGTCAGCTTGCGGCTTTGATAGGCTAATGATGGCTTCTTCGCGAGTTCCTGCTTGCAGGAGGATCTAAAATACATGGAACCTCATGTACAGCTACTTGATTAGACTATGAAAAAATTTGGAAAGTCTTGGCAAGAATTTCTAAAAAAAACATCTTTCGACAACATCATAAGCCGAAGTTTGATTCATTCTCTAGAACCTCTTTTTTAGCTATACTTGAGTAGACTATGGAAAGTTTAAGATTCTGTCTATTTCTTGCCCAAATTTTGTAAGAACATCTTGCAAATGGCATAAAAATAATTTTTAATTCTGTTGAAGTGAAAGTCCACTAGGAAGCAAACCTGTGGCCTGTGGGGTGATATCAAAAATTCAGATCGAGTCATACCATTTTGCCTAAAGTAATTAAAATTAAACACAGTCCCAAGGACCGACCAACACTGTAGCAGCACTGCACAATGCAAATTTAATACAATGTACAATGTGAATTGCTTTCACACAGTTACCACATTGTTGATAGATTTTCTTGCCTCAGACACAGTACGTAATCCCTTCACTTTCAATTCTCCAACATTCTGAAACGTGCAGAATGTCATTTCTCAATTTTTTCTAAGATGTCGAAATATTTGCATGTTATGCACTAATAGGTAGTACTGTAAACTGTAAAATTCCTTATTAAACTTGAAATTTTAATGTGAGATTTCTCAGAATTTGTTTAAATTCTGTGAACATATCTCTCTCTCTTTCTCTCTCTGTCTTCCCTGGTGTGTGGTTCCCAAGAGGCTTCACTTGTGTGCCTTTGTTGGCCCCTAGCCAGTAGTCTATCAATGTAATTGTGTTGCTTTCTATTGTGAGAGGGCAGTGATGGTATGCCAAGTATGCGGATAGGACCCCATCTCATTGTGCATGTGGCGTGAGGTGTGCATTGAGGATTAAAAGCTGTGAGACACACAGCTGCTGGTGTTAGTGGGGTCTTTTCTTTACACTGTAAACACACAATAAACAGATACTCTTTTATAGTACACAGTAAACGGGCATACCCAGTTTACACATTTTGCGTAGTATATAGAGAGAAAGGGCCACCATTAATTGTTTGACTGAATACTAGCTAGTTCCATTGTCAGAAATTAAACAATAACAGAATTGATTTTTCTAAAGCCATTGTAAAGTAAGTGGTTATCACTCTGAATGCGTACAAGT
>JAIPMN010007051.1:1503-14762 GCA_020650975.1 Apostichopus californicus
CATTCAAATTACAAATACCTCCTCTGTTTAGCAGTTCAAGCAACATTCAAATTACAAATACCTCCTCTGTTTGGCAGTTCAAGCAACATTCAAATTACAAATACCTCCTCTGTTTGGCAGAAGCAACATTCAAATTACAAATACCTCCTATGTTTGGCAGTTCAAGCAACATTCAAATTACAAATACCTCCTCT
Source organism: Apostichopus californicus (assembly GCA_020650975.1). Taxonomy (NCBI): domain Eukaryota; kingdom Metazoa; phylum Echinodermata; class Holothuroidea; order Aspidochirotida; family Stichopodidae; genus Apostichopus; species Apostichopus californicus. The sequence goes on from JAIPMN010007051.1 coordinate 1,698, forward strand.
GTTTGGCAGTTCAAGCAACATTCAAATTACAAATACCTCCTCTGTTTGGCAGTTCAAGCAACATTCAAATTACAAATACCTCCTTTGTTTGGCAGAAGCAACATTCAGATTTCAATCACAGGAATTTATCTTCATGTTCATCACACTTAAAGCCTTGATGAAAGATACACTAAGGGTCATCAGTGTTGCCTCCCCCCCCCCCCCAATCTCTGTCAAACTATGCCTTCCTTTATATCTCCGTGGATGCCAAGGAGATCCAGGGGCCAAATGAGGACACCAGGGTCCTTAACAACACTGCTGAAATAAATTACTCTGTATGTAGTGTGAAATTGACTTTTTAGTGTGAAATTGACTTATTTTGAGGAATTTCTGTGTCATCTTAAATATTAAAAGAACCAAAAAGGGATAATCCCTTTTATGCAACTGGGAGCCCCAACTGATCTTTAGAGCGTTTCAGCCGACCCAAAGTGCAGAAATCCTGTGTGGGGAAAACTTTTTTTCCTAGTCACCCTGACATACCATGCAATCTATTTGACAGTTAAAGACACACTCAAGGTGTTGATATTTCTCATGGTTTTTTCTCATTGGGAATGCATAAACAGCAATAATTCTTACATCCAGAGGATAAAAGAGAGAGAGAGGAAAGAAAGATAATAATATCATAACAACATGATCATAATAATAATAATAAAGATAATCATAATGGCAATTGATATATTTTTCTTGTCCTTCCATAACCTGGGAAATTTCACTTATCAATTTTTTTTTTTTTTTTACCAAAAGGAGTGAAAAAAAATGACGGTTTTATTTTGATATATTTATGAGAAGATCAAATCTGTAATAATCACTGAAATCACCCAAGACCACCCACACATTACTTTCTTCACACCAGGATACTTTGTTGGTGTGTGGTCCTGCTCTTTTTCTCCCTCCTCTTTCACCCACTGCCAGTTAATGTTAACCCATCCACCTCCTTTCTTTCTGATAAGGATCTAATAACTGGCATCAAGTCCACCTCCTCAATCTTTCCCCTTGCAGGTGGTTGAACGGTGTAGAACCGTCTTTGTTTTCTTTCAAAAATGGAACATTATTCAACAGATTCTAAAGATTCTACACAATATAACAGATCTATGTAATACTTATCTTTATTAAAACCTTTGCATTCCTGTAAAACATGAAAAGCATTGCAAGGTCACAAGAGAGTATAAATGTTAAAGGAGAAGTATATATATTTTTTCTATCTCCCACATCAATCCCCCCCCCCCCCTCTTAAAACCGCTCACCTCCTACAACGGGTTAGAATAACCTTGTTCCAATTGGGAGATCCCACTGATCGTTCGATAAGCCGGGTGAGGGAGTTAGGAAGGGAAGGTGAGGGAAGAACTAGGCTGCCCCTGGAACTTTTTGGAATATTTGTTTACCCTATATATATCACCATTCTGCGATGTTCTTTGTTCTCAAAAAGTTTTCATGGTGTCGTAATTAACCAGAGCGAGGTAGTCTTCCCCCAATTTTTGGTTACATGAAGTGTTTATTGTTCAAATATTAAAGTCATTACCTACTGTATCATGAAATCTATACAAACCCGAATTCAGATTTTAGGTTATTTCATTGATCAACCTCGTAACTACTGAACTGTGCACCAAGGACTTTATACTGTATTACGTACGACCTGACTACTTAAGTACTTTATTCTTCTTCGTGGGTTGACAGTTGAATGGTGCTCAATTTTCTTTTATTCAGAATGACCTAAATTTCATCACTCCTTTCATTTTCACATACGGTACAAGCGAGTGCATGTTGAGTCAGGACTTATTTTTAAATTTTAAACCATTCTTTCAGTTTTATTCAAAAGAAACTTTATTATGTCAAATAATATATATTTAAGAAAATTATAAAAAATTTATTACAAAAAAAATCTTGCTCATTCTTTGTGAAATGACTACTTAAAAAAACAGCACGGTCTTTAACATAATCATAGACGCAAAATACTCTGTGAGTCTCTACTAATTGAATTTTTGCCAAAAAAGGATTTACAAACTATAATTTACAAAGAAGTTCGGGGAAGGGAGGAGGTGGGTATGGGAGGCACATTTCCCCAAAATATGTTTGATCTCCCTCCTCCCATGAATTTGTCATATTCAAAAAATGCTTCCACTACAAGCCTTCTGGGACCCCTCCCTTCCCCCCCCCCCATCCTCCCCTCCTCTTCACTTCCAAATGTCTGGCAATTGAAAGGATTTCCACAAGTGGCCCTTGAAGAGCACATTCAAAAAATTCCATAATTATGAAATCGTCTAGAGCGAAAAAATGCTAAATCTATTTAAGGGCAAGAGAATGACAGTTAGCACTTTTTGAAATGATACTGAAAATAAGGTCACCCTGTGAATCAGTGAGAACACTATCAACAGTCTCCAATTTATGCTGACCTCAGGCCAAAGAGCAAAATTGCAGTTGGAGAATACTGGAACTTTAATTAATGCAATTCAGTAGCTGGGTTTAGGAAATTAGTGACATTATTTAAAGAAAAGTTATAACAAAAAGTTTGAAATATCTGATATATTGCCCAAAAGATTTACCATATAATATGAAAATGTGTATTTTGAGGATTTGGAGCAAAAACTTTGCTCAAATAGAACCATCAATGACTTGCTAATTATTTTTCATAAATTTGGTGAAAAACATTGAGCATCTTATGGTCAGATATAAGACATCTATATAAGATATCAGATATAAAGTTTCATCAAAATGTTACACAAATACCCTATATTTCCGTTACTCTCATAAAAAAAAGTTGAATACTGGTTTTTAACAAACACAAAAATCTCCAAATCATTACAAAAATCTCCAAATAATTACAACACTTTGTGTGCTATACTGTACTGTATGTATGGATACATGCCCCACCATGAGCACAACCACATGAGCCAGGGCAGCAACAGCATTAGGCTATAGAAAATCCTACCAACAACAAGAAATTAAAGAATGAAAACCATGGCAACCCAAATGTTCAATGAACAGGATGTTGCAAACTGGCATTTTCTGAGTAACCCAAGGGGGGATTGTCCACAGGGGTTGCCAGTACAATACTGTTTTTATTAACCAGTGACCCCTTCAGCCTGATCACTTAAGTATGGCTAGAAACTGGGCTTGTCAGGACAAAAGGGTAGGTCACAGTTTGAGAACTACCATGCTAACGCGCACGCACACACATCCATATTTATATATACATACACCGCGGCGTACACAAACACACATTCGAGCTGCATTGTATTTAACTGAGCACTGTAAAGTAAAACCATGCTGTTCATATGTTCATGATCAGCAGTGCAGTTCTTCGTTTACCCAAATTAGGGTTTCACACTATGGTTCAACAAGGGTGAAGGTGAAAAGGCGTATACTTGAGAGGAAAGAGCCGTACTTTAGAAAATGTTAAAAAAAAGCGCAGTGGTTTCACCTTATTTACAGCTTGTTGTTTAGGGTTTTAAACGATTCAAACATCCATATTTGCGAGGAAATCAAGCGGGACACGTCCATGAAGATTTTCGGATATCACATCATCAAATGTTTTCGATGTGAGAAAAGGATGACAAGAAAAATTGGCACTGTTCAATCAACTAGAACTGCATCTGTTTGCACTTTTGAACATGATTGTGTTGATATGCAAGCGCTGTGTAAACATCTTTGAACTGACATGAAAACTAGTTAGATAAAACGACTAGACCATTGTTCACACAATAACACGTAGGGCGCGTGGACCCCCCCCCTCTCGGTTGATCGTTGGTGACCTTTGAACTTCTCTTGCCTTTTTTTATGCGGCATAGGTATTTTATAGCAGAGCTTAACATCGCACGGCTCCTGGTTTTGCGCCTTGTCGTTGTGTAAAGAAACCTTCCAGTTTTCATGTTTTTTAGGTGATCACAAGCACTGATACTTTGAGCATGTTGTTTAGTATGTGAATAGCACAGAAGAGGTTAAAATTCATTTAACTTTTGTTTGGTGAGACAACTGAGGTCAGGGTCTGGTCTGTGATGTAACATCAGCATATCTATCTACACATGTGCTACTGTACATATTCTTGGCTACTGCTGACTATTGAGGTGAAGTACTAACGGCGTAATAAATCCAATCCAAAAAGGTTACGTGTACCATAATTTCGTTATTACGCCATGTCTTATATTTTTACGGGGCAAATCTTTCTTTTGTTTTAAATCCCGTCTAATTTGCATCATACCTGCTGAAATTTTATTCGGTGGATTATAGTAAAAAAAAAAAAATAAAAAAAAAAGTTTGGAGGTTAAATGCCAAATTCAGTTCAGAGAGACCCTTCAAAATAAGCTGTGCATGACAAATTGTAACTATAACATTGCAGATCTCTATATGATTTTGTAATAAAAGAAAGCAGAGCAAACAATAAGGTTCTAGCACAGCCAACAATGCTAGATTGTCTTTTGTTAATAGAGGTCTGATTCTACTCTAGATCACCATTCTAATCTCATATACTGTATATGAATATAAAGACACTGTTTTAATATCTACCAAGGCCATTTCCTTAGCCTTCTTAGCAGATCTCTGTCAGCTGGTGCATCAGCCCAAGCATGGTTCCTGTCCTGTTTTCCTGAACTTTCAACACAGAGGGACTGTACATGTACAGTACAGTACTGTACTGTTCAAATACCAGTGCTGGGTTACTTTAATACATAGCATTTGCCAAATGCTATTTACACAAGATGTCCTAGATTTGCTACACATAAGTGAAAAGATGCATATATCATTTGCAACCTCAAGAACTATTTGAAGACCATGCAGAGTGACCAGAAAAGAGAAAGCTGCAACAGAACTTGTAAAAATGTATTCCCCCAGCAGCAGACAGTCTGAGAGGATCGATATCCAATGGTAGAGATTTATTCTCTGCAGACCATCAAACTACATGAGATGGGTCCTATTCAGCCAGTCTGCTGGATGCTTACAGCATCCTCCTTTTTTGCCAAAGAGACGAAACAAGATTTCATATATTCTGCTATGCAAATTCTCAACACTAAAATGATACCCCGGATGGCTACAGATTTTACGAGAACAACCCTGATGAAGTGCTGCCCTCTACAATTATAATCTGCACTCACTCTGTAAGTTCAGAGTTGAAACGAGGTAATCTTTTATATGTAGAACGTTTTGGATCTTTCATCACAATTTCTCATGAAATAATTTTTCTATCTCAAGAGGGGGGGGGGGGATCGCTAACCACCTTTGCAGACTTGCAAAAACTACTGTGTCCCCCATCTGTGTTCGTTTAGTATTATATTTCTGAATGTAATGTGTATATCAGCAGGTTAAAGGTAAGGGTCAGGGAGACTAAAACCTCACCACCTAGAGTAAGGCATTCTTCCCGGATAGGCGGACAGGATGCTGAAACCTAATAACCAACTTGCCCAAGATTTGTGAATCAAGTTTTTTCCAGGACAGATACTAAAATCATTGTTTCGTGGGATTTGGCACAGGCTGCCCGTTGAGACACCACTGTTCTGTTACTTGTGCTAGACCATGCAGTTAAGCCACTCAGAATGATACTTACAGCCTCCATTTTGATAAAGGTTAGGCACCATTTTATGATATAGCTTAGTGTGTTAGGCTACCAACTTTGCTCTGAAAAATGGTTGAAACCAACAGATGTTTAATTTAGTTACATTGATGTAGTATATACTAGATGTATCATACCTCTTTGGCTTCATCATGAATATCCATGACATACAGCCACATCTGAAAGTTGGGGAATTGCTCCAATTCTTCGTTGATTTCGTTGTCATTTTGCCGATGTCGTATGGCAAGCTGCCTGCCAAACATCTGAATGACTTTGTTCTGAAAGATGAAAAAAATAGCATGTGGGTAGTCAGAAAGAAACAAGATAAAAATGTTACATACTGAGGCCCATACAAGTGAAAATATCACACTTAGTTGCTTCAGCACATTTTTTGAGGACACCAAACATCATCTTCATTTACAATGAAGCATTATTTTCAGGATGAAAATGAAGTCACCTACAACCCAGAAAGTTTAATATAAGTGACCAAATGTTAAAATGGATGGATTTTATGTTTAAAGCAGTTTTCTGAGGTGAGTTTGATAGGATTTTCCAGGCAATTCAAGTTTCTTTAAAATAAAATTGATGTAATAAATGAAATCTTTGAAAAACTTGACATTTTGTGTGCTTTTTCCATGTAAATCATAAATATACTGAAATATGTCCGGCATGAAAAAAATGTTGAGGGTTATTTCAGCCTGTCCTTATCATGGAATTTGACTCTTTCACTTCGAACACCAAATCCCCTCCCCCTCCCTCCCCCCCCCCCTCCTCCATTTGCCCTATCCCCATGCATTCCGAAAGCTACTGTATTGTCCTCGGTTGCTGCACATTGTTCCAGTAAAAGACGACAGATGGCTACAGGCATTATTAGATAACTTCATGAATGATTGACAACATGAAATATTAACCGTCTTAACTTGTAAAATGCTGTCCCATTTCGTTTGTACTTGTTATTCTTGTAATACATATGTAAATATATCCAAATTTCAGTTAATTGAGAACATTTAAAACATGCATCACAGAGCTCATTGTACAGTATCATATATCAATTACGAAAAAATCTAAACCATCTGCAGAAATGTTGGCAACAACGTCAATCATGCTTTCAAAAGTGACACAGCTTACTCAAACTGTAATCCCATGAACATGACCAAAAAACAAAAAAATAACCAGTACGTTATCATGAATTGACGGAACAATGCAAACAAACAGAGACTACAAATAATGTTATCACCATCGTATGATTTCCGACCTACATGATTTAGTTTAACTTTTATCAAACCAGGACAGTGACGGCAGACGCATCATATTTACCCGTCTGCCCCGTAGAGAGATAAATATTGATTAGCTTGTACAACAGGCTTCCACGACACACCACGCATCTTTATAAAGTCCCTGATTAGCTGAACACAGTATAGGCTGCTAGATTATTTAATATCAACTAAAAAAAAAAGCTGTATTTTTGGGGTCATTACAATTTTTTTATTTTTTTATATAATCAAAACAACCAGTTTGGTGTGTATTTATGAGAGTGTATGTATGTGTAAATATAAATTCCACTTCACGGCAGGTTTCATCCTTTTTGGGACTCATGAGGCGAAAATAGGAACCCAACCCCCGACCTTCCCGTCACAGAGCGTCATGCCACATTGATTCTACTCACGAGTAGGGAAAAGCACAGTCTAGGCATTTAAAAACTGTCAATGATAACGCAATGTCAATGAGAGCGCATTCATCTTTACAATAGTACAGAATTCACCCCTGTCTGTATCTGTCATACCACAATTCGACACATTAATTTCATTACATAAATATATATTACATTTTCACTAGGATACAGATTTCGAACAGCATCTATATGTGTCGTCTTACCTTTCGTTCTAATTTCATCAAACACAAGAAGCGATCAAAGTATTTCAACTGCCCTTTTCTTTTTCTCTTTATAACTATTTGAGCCCAAATTATGAAATCTTTCTCTTCTTGGAACAGAATCTCCCACCTCCCTCCACCCTCTCACCCCCCCCCCCCACCCACCTCAATCGATAAGACCGCATGCGTCAAACACTGTACATGCAGCCTCGAATGACACACAACTACAGATCTGCGAGTGATAACGCCATAATACCGTGCCAAAAAATTTGAAGGGCAAAGCACAGAACGCAATTAAGCTAGGCAAGGCCTCCATCTCCTTCTTCCTGACCATCAAGAAGATGCAGCAAAAGTCTTTTCAAACATATTGCTAAAAAAGAATAGCAAAGTGACTAAGCCAATATGAGAGACAGAGAGAGCAAGAGAAAAGCAACAAGAGAGACAGAGAGAGAGAGAGCTTGGAGGAGTGATAAAGCTCCCAGGGTAGTATTCAGGTCTGAGAATAATGCCAGACATAAAAGAGGCAAGAGACAACCCTGGATAAGACTGACTGCATGAAATATTTACCAGCCTTAGAGTGAGCAAACGAGAGACGAGATGAAAGGAGACGGAGTATTATTATCATGGATGATGAGTAGCTCCACAATGGAGCTTAGCATCGTAGTAGTAGTAGTAGTAATAGTAGTAGTAGTAATAGTAGTGGTAGTGTATTTAGGGGACATACGAATATCTTACAACTGTGTAGTATATACATTTATGCAAAATACTGTTACAAGGAAGAATCATAGCTTGCAAGGAGGTGTTCGCAGACTGCTCAATGAGTTTGCAGAAGAAGGGGGGAAAAAACACATGTCTGGTTGTCCTTAAGATTGTGAAATAAAAAGAGATATTTAGAAAAATTACAAGCTGAATTTTATTCTTGGGACTTAGCATTGTAGTAGCAGTAATAGCAGTAGTAGTGGTAGTGTATTTAGAGGCCATACGAAATATCTTACGACTGTATAGTATACATACTGTATACAGTTATGCAAAATAGTGTTACAAGGAAGAATCATAGCTTGCAGGAGGTGTTCGCAGACTGCTCAATGAGTTGCAGAAGAAGGGGAAAAAAACACATGTCTGGTTGTCCTTAAGATTGTGAAATAAAAGAGACATATTGAAAGATTACAAGCTGAATTTTATTTAGCTTCTACTGCAGGATAGTATGGACAGTGGGAAGGACACAATTAAGGACTGACTATCTGAGCTTTATGTGTACAGCAATGTGAGCACGCAGTACATACGCAGTGCTGTATTATAAACCATCTATTCACAATGTATGTTTATGAAATTATTGATCGAAACAATTACTCACAAATTTGGTAACAGAGAGTTTGAGACACTTTGGACAACTGAACGAAAAACAACTTGGAATATTTTTTTACCTAAATCTGTCATAACAGTCTCTCTAAATTATATGGTAAAGCTGGAAATTTAAAATTTAGCTGCTGAAAATAATTGAAATGATTAATTTCATAAATGGATGATAGCATTATGGCTCAATGGTGTTGAAGACCTGAGAAGAGTAAGTATTTTATTGGATAACAGTCAACTTAGGGCAAATTATGCAATTTTAGTAGATCATATTCCTGTATTATTCTTGAGATGCCTGGTTTAAATTCCTGTCTGGCATATAACATCTGCACTCTAACTTCTCAGTCCACTTTTCCTCTTTTTAATTTCTTTTCTATGCTTGTTTTCTTAAATACTACATGCTTAGAGAAGTAAACCCCATAAGGAGCAGAGTTTTAGGGAGTAACATTTCTTCCCAAGATGGATTAATTTGGGTCCGTTACCCACTCCACATGAACTCAATCTTGCCAGAATGTACTGAGAAATTATTATTCTGTTTACTAACTGGTCCATGGCTTGAGGCAATGTTGGGTACAACTTTTAACCATCAGTATTGGTACAGTAGCTCTGATGTTGTAAAAAGCAGTTTTTTTTTAGATAAGCATAGGCCTAGCCATGTAGTAACAACAGCACACTGTAAGTGATTACAGTAGGTGTGAGCTGATTTTGTCAAGCAAGTGCAATACCAACAGTAGGGTCCGCATAGTAACTGAGGTTGTGAGGAGACAGGTAAGCGAGGCTCAAAGTAATTTTGGTAAAATATTCTAGTGGATAACAGATTTCACAAGAATGCACATTGTGGAACTTCAGAAAGAGGACAGGGCCCAGAAGTGTGTCAAGGTGTGGGGAGGGGGGGGGGAGTGTAGAGGTAGAATGGTAATATCTAGTTTTGTAAGCTACTGTACAGCAAATATAGAGCAGAGTTCCTATGTAGTGATGAGACATGTAAGAGAGGAGTGAAGTTGACTGAAATGCCTCTTAGGCAGGGAAGGGGGGATCGGGGAGGGACTAAGAGCATACCACTATAAAGATTAATACTGCAATTCTGAACACTGGTCCATTTCAGAGTTCAAGCTTTTATTGACAACTGGTACTTAAATAAGATCAATAATTATCACACAGATAGACAGACAGACAGACAGACAGACAGACAGACAGACAGACAGACAGACAGAGAAACCTATTATGGTATTGTTAATTTTTTCTGTACAAAGACTAACTTTGTTGAAAAGCTGCCATATTTCCATTTATGATTTAATATTAAAGATTCCTCAGCAACTGTTAGAAGGGTTAATTTGTGGGGGTTTCCTCTGAACATGATGACTAGCACCTAGCAATAGGAATTTTCACAAACAGGAAGTCCCTCAGTCCCAGTTGTTTACAAGACCTATACAGAAATTCACTACACAAGTTCTTGTTCTCATTCAATCCCTACCATTGACTAGTACTAAAGGTTATATATATGTAAGCTCTGTCCACACCTTTCTCACACATTGATTAATATCAAGTTCAAAAGGTGAAATGACATCAACTATTGTATTAAAATGCATTAAAATCAAAATAATTCTCCAAATTTATGACATTCGTGAACTAATCAGGTCTGGCCAACAGTGCAAAAATCAGTTGTCTAACATTTGTGTCCCTCTGGACTACTTGAACTTCATATTCTCAAACATATTAAACAAATGACAAATTTATTCAAACTTTTCATCAAACTGATATATTTAAGATATTTTTTATCTATGTATGAATGGTTTGCTCAACCATAGGTTCAATTTTTCATAGTTTTCCCTTAATTTCTCAGAAAGCCAACAGGAAACTCTTGCTATCAAAGGAAGTTTACGTCAGTGAAATATTAATTACGACTATTACTATTACTTTGCAAACACACAGCTACACTTCTAAATCAAAAGGATTGCCGCAGACTACGCTTATAAGTAATAACTTGTGAAGGTTCCGTCTTAAGCTCAATGTCTGTATGTCGTCTAGCTATCTGCTTATAACTTGTGTAGATCCCGTCTAAAGCTCAATGTCTGTATGTTGTCTAGCTATCTGCTTATAACTTGTGCAGATCCCGTCTAAAGCTCAATGTATGTATGTCGTCTAGCTATCTGCTTATAACTTGTGCAGATCCCCTGTCTTAAGCTCAATGTCTGTATGTCATCTATCTATCTGCTTATAACTTGTGCAGATCCCGTCTTATGCTAAATGTCTGTATGTTGTCTAGCTATCTGCTTATAACTTGTGCAGATCCCCATCTTAAGCTCAATGTCTGTATATCGTCTAGCTATCTGCTTATAACTTGTGCAGATCCCCTGTTTTAAGCTCAATGTCTGTATGTCATCTATCTGTCTGCTTATAACTTGTGCAGATCCCGTCTTATGCTAAATGTCTGTATGTCATCTATCTGTCTGCTTATAACTTGTGCAGATCCCGTCTTATGCTAAATGTCTGTATGTTGTCTAGCTATCTGCTTATAACTTGTGCAGATCCCCTGTCTAAAACTCAATGTATGTATGTCGTCTAGCTATCTGCCTTATAACTTGTACAGATCCCCTGTCTAAAACTCAATGTATGTATATCGTCTAGCTATCTGCTGATAACTTGTGCAGATCCCCTGTCTTAAGCTCAATGTATGTATGTCGTCTAGCTATCTGCTTATAACTTGTGCAGATCCCCTGTCTTAAGCTCAATGTCTGTATGTCGTCTAGCTATCTGCTTATAACTTGTGCAGATCCCCTGTCTTAAGCTCAATGTCTTATGTCGTCTAGCTATCTGCTTATAACTTGTGCATATCCCCTGTCTAAAACTCAATGTATGTATATCGTCTAGCTATCTGCTTATAACTTGTGCAGATCCCCTGTCTTAAGCTCAATGTATGTATGTCGTCTAGCTATCTGCTTATAACTTATGCAGATCCCCTGTCTTAAGCTCAATGTCTGTATGTCGTCTAGCTATCTGCTTATAACTTGTGTAGATCCCCTGTCTCAAGCTCAATGTCTGTATGTCGTCTAGCTATCTGCTTATAACTTGTGCAGATCCCCTGTCTTAAGCTCAATGTCTGTATGTTGTCTAACTATCTACTTATAACTTGTGCAGATCCCCTGTCTTAAGCTCAATGTCTGTATGTTGTCTAGCTATCTGCTTATAACTTGTGCAGATCCCGTCTCAAGCTCAACGTCTGTATGTCGTCTAGCTATCTGCTTATAACTTGTGCAGATCCCCTGTCTTAAGCTCAATGTCTGTATGTCGTCTAGCTATCTGCTTATAACTTGTGTAGATCCCCTGTCTCAAGCTCAATGTCTGTATGTCGTCTAGCTATCTGCTTATAACTTGTGCAGATCCCCTGTCTTAAGCTCAATGTCTGTAGGTTGTCTAACTATCTACTTATAACTTGTGCAGATCCCCTGTCTTAAGCTCAATGTCTGTATGTTGTCTAGCTATCTGCTTATAACTTGTGGAGATATCTATCTTAAGCTCAACGTCTGTATGTCGTCTAGCTATCTGCTTATAACTTGTGCAGATCCCCTGTCTTAAGCTCAATGTCTGTATGTTGTCTAGCTATCTGCTTATAACTTGTGGAGATATCTATCTTAAGCTCAATGTCTGTATGTCGTCTAGCCATCTGCTTATAACTTGTGCAGATCCCCTGTCTAATATTCACTCCACCTTTGAAGAAGATCCCATTATATATACAAGCGAAACATTAGGCCAAAGAACTTTTGTTTTAAATAAAATCTTACACGAACGAAACTACAATAGGTTTCTAAAGTTACTGAGTTAATGTATCTGGCTTGATTGAATTTCGACTTCTGATGTCATTTGTCCTTTAATTAGAGCCAATGGTTTCACATATTAAACCAGTTAACACGTATATATACATTAACCATACAATCACTGCTAATCACACTCACTAAAGTAACCAATGAACTTTTCCATTTCTTGTCAACTTAGGGCACCATCTCAATTTGTACATGTATTTTCTGTATAAAGACTAACTTTGTTGAAAAGCTGCCATATTTCCATTTATGATATAACACAAATACCCCAGCAACTGTTAGATGGGTTAATGTGTGGGGGTTTCCTCTGAACATGATGACTAGCACCTAGCAATAGGAATTTTCACAAACAGGAAGTCCCTCAGTCCCAGTTGTTTACAAGACCTATACAGAAATTCACTACACAAGTTCTTGTTCAAATTCAATCCCTACCATTGACTACTA
>JAIPMN010007054.1:0-12795 GCA_020650975.1 Apostichopus californicus
CATATCTAGAAAGTGGTCCCCTTCAACCTGTGTGTGTTTCTTGTCTCTCTTTAACATGCTGGACTGAATTTAGGTATTGATAAGTGGGTTTAAGTTTGATTTATTTATTGTAAGGTGTTATATAATTCACATCCCTGTGTGAAATCCATTAAGCTATCACTGGCTTGACCCTACCAGGGGTAGCATCTATTACCTACCAGCTAGAGACCTTCATAGGGACACCTGGATATGTGTGCACAGGCAAGTCCCATCCCATGATGACCGGTACCCTTAGTTGGGTAAACCCAAGGTATAATACCCAAAATTTGGTAATATTAAAGAAAAAATTGGTTGTAGCATTTCATTACTCAACTCCACGCCCACCCACCCCCCTCGCTTGCATTTCGTTTTTAACAGCTGAACCCGACCAGCCTTTGTTAAGACGCTTCACTCATTGCACCTCTGATGACAGCAGAGGTAACTGTGATGTCTAAAAAGATGCTAATGTTGACTCTCAAAATGACCTCTGACAACAAATTTGAAGAAATGTTAACCCAAGACATCCATGACAACTTTGTGGAATATGTATTAAAGCCCTCAACTTATATTGGACAGACTAATAGATCTATTGACAGGCTTAGATCCAGGGGACCCCAACTCCCCCTCCTCCAAACCCACACAAACATCAAAAGTAGTTATATGGATCTATTGACAGGCTTAGATCCAGGGGATCCCAACTCCCCCCCCCCTCCCCCTCCTCCAAACCCACACAAACATCACAAGTAGTTATTAGCACAACCTTCCATCTATACCTAATTTACATCCTCACTATGCCTCAGAATGGACCATGTTACATCTAAAAGTTTACGTTTTTTTTTTCTCCCCCAGAGTCCCCTACCGACTGATCCGCTCTCAACCCCAGTCTCCCTGCACCGGGACTGTGGCTGTATGATCATCGTCACGTGTGTATCACCATTCCCCTCGAAAGGGAACAGATACTACACATGATCTTAGCCAAAAGGCCAATGATTGTTTATCTCAGTCCTGCTAAGCAGAGAAGTTGTTTAAGATGGGATGATGTCCAGGTGGGTAGCAATGCAATGGAGGTAGGGGTAGAAGAAGAAAGACAACAAACAAATAATAACAACAACAAAGAATCATTTTTTTACCAGTGCATTTCCCCAATAAATGATGCCTTTTAACAACATAAACTACCATTAATATACAGATCACAAAAAGAAAGGAAACTTATTAAATTTTAAAATAATTCAATTTTCTCTTGCATAATTGTGCAGGTGGTTTTAAATCTAGCAGATACTAACACCTTCTTAATCATTTCATACAAAAAAGTTCCTCTTTCCTTACAGTTATTTCAGGGGGGGGTCTCTGTCCAGGAAAACCTAACCATTTTGCACCTGTAGGTCCTAAGGTTAATGTATCAACAACAAAAAACATGAAATACCAGAGCCATAATTTGAGTAGGTATGAATGTATCTTGAGAAGACAATATAATTTGTTGAAAGATTCAAAATAGTATTCTACTTCGATAAGAGTGAAATTTTACTGGATGTTTGAGAATGAAAAGCTGCAAGGGACAGGAGTAAGGAAGGGACAAGGAGGGAAAGGTGAGGGGGAGCTGTGTGAAAAAGTATAATAAAATTGATATATATACATATGTGTGTGTAGATGTGGAGTCTGATAATTTCTCAGTATATCTTCTTTCATGGATGGAATGTTATATAGCATGGACACTTCGAATTTCGGACACCTAAGCCTTCAAACACCCCAAAACTATATCTTCTGGTATAAATCACCTGAAAATATACTTGATATGGTGGGAGAAGTGTGTTATATTAAGATACACGGCCAAACTTTCTTTCCTGCAAACTGTTTTCACGTTGTATTCCAAGAAGATTCTTCGTGATTGTGGAACTGGTATTTCTTTGCTAGAGTATTGCGAATTTCGGACACAGTCCCACAGTGTGGCGCTGGTGATAAAATTGGTGGCGCAGTTGCTCTTTCAGTAATTATAACAGACTTCATAGATCTCCGTCATTTTATTGACAAATATGTAAGTATTTACTTGCACACGGGTCATTTTGGAGAGAAAATAACTGTAGCTTCGTACTTTTTGGTGAAATTTTGCTCTTTCTGTAGGTTGTCATGGTGAAATCGTGCATTTCTTAGGGGTGTCCGAAATTCGCAGTGTTCCGAAATTCGCAATACTGACTATACTATAAATAAAGGACTTCTTTTTTGCTGAGAATTTTTTACTCATTATCCGTGACGTCATATGAAGTAGATAGACAATAGATAATTATGCGAGCCAATTAGAAAAGTCTAAGCTTTGTCCTCTGTCAATAGAATGACACATCATTTTGGAATGCTTATTATTCATATGCAGAAACGTAGTATATTTTCTTCTAAGTTTGCTGATGAAATTGTTTGGTCATACCCTTGATTCTTTACCCAACGATACAAAAAAATCAATTAAATGAAAATAGATACATCTCGAAATGAAACCAGTTTGATGGCTTGTGGAAATGCACAAGTGACATGCAACTGTTAATTGAACGTCACACATGGCAACCCGTAGTAGTATATGTCAGAGTTTTCCATTGGTCAGAATTGTCAGAGTTTTCTATTGGTCTACGGAATATTGCTAGCATTTATATCCCAACATGCTCATTTCTTAAGAGGTCACAAGAATTAGTGGAAAGACAAAGGGATTGTGGGATATTATCGGGCTTGATGATTTCATAATCTCCATGGCAACCATATTACATGATCAAATTGCTTTACTTTCTAAAGTTATGGTGAACTTTGAAATGTACGTGTTGTTTATTGGATGAAAATCCTGAGATGGAACTGCAGAAAAATGTTGTTAAATAAATTAGATTTCATATAAAAAATTCAATTTCAATAAAGAGAGGTTCATGTTTGACATTTTGATCCATTCCTAAAGAATTCAGTTTATAGAATGCATGATTAATCTAATCGTACAACTGAGTAGGCCTAATATTTTACAGAAACTATAATCCTACCACTGACATGCACAGCCATATTTTAGCCTAAGCTACTGTACTTAAACATTCAATGTAAGAAAGCGCTGAATCATTTGGAAGACAACTTCTGCATTTCTTTCCTTTTCTTTCGAAACAAACTGCAATGGAATGCAAAAATCTATCCGCCAAGCTGAAGGAAGATAATTAGGCTATTCATTTTTAAAAGAAGTGGATTTTAATAACTGTGTTTAATAGCTTTTCACACACTTTATGCTGTTAGAAAAAGCATAATCGAAACAGATTTTCAAAAGAAAAAAAAAGTAGCTCCGTTTACACATGTCAATGTGACTTGAAAAACAAACTAACAAAACGAAACGTTTGGGACCTTCTGTAACAGAAATCGTTAAGAGGTCACAACGAAAAATGTCTGGTAGTGTATGGTCACACCGAGAGTAAATAAGTGGGTCCTGGGTATGGACCAAATCAGGGCATCTGCCCAACAACAAGACATCATAAGCACATAAATACAACATGACTTTATGAAGATTTCAATAAAGTAGCCTGGTGACATAGTTGTCCCTGGGGCCCAACCCAGCGTTTCTTATTGAAAGGTCAAACAGAAACTGGTTCAACTTCTCGATGCAAGACATGATCATTTATTAAAAGACAAAAATCTGTCACACTAACCACCCTTTAATTTACAACATTAAGCAGAAGTTACCATAGCAACCGACATGATGGGCCTCTTTCCTTAAAACCTGTACAATAACTTCCCTTCAGGACGAGCACTACTTATACTTTGTAGCGCCCAGTTGGTATTTATGTCCTCTAGTAGGATTTTTGCCGACTTAACCCATTCAGATTCAGACTTTGCTTTGTACTTCAAAAGCAGCTCAGTATTTTACCACGACTACGACGCAACAAATATGACGTCATCAGCCTAATGGTGACCAATATCCTAACAGCATTGTGCACATGTTTTTTCCATGTTTTTAAATGGAATGGTTTCATGCAACAAGCAGTAATAGAGACAGACAGATATTGAGGTAGCAAAACGACCACGTACTAATTCACAAAGACAAACATCCTATCTTTAGCGGAATTTATAGTTGGAAATCTCTGGTATAAAATATGTCTGTAAGAATGAACATGTAGAAAAAATACCTCTGTATTACAAATAACATAACTAGGTCACAAATAACGCCATCTTGATGGGATAATTTAAACAAACACACAAGTAATGACATATATTGTTTACCAACAAACAGTGGCTTCATGCCAAACAACAATAATAACCACTGACAGTATCAACTTTGAAATATAATAAATGGTCATTTTTCTCGAGATTAACATGTCTCACTGTATAACAACTACATGGCGCTGTACCACCGATTACAAGCATACATCGATGTAGGTTTGACCTCGGAACAGCTATCTGAGTTTATTTCACAATCTAATTCAAACTTTAATCCACTAGTATTCATCAACACTAAACTAACACATAGAGTATTTAATGATTTCATTTAGGTTTCTCAGTCAATTTTCTCAGCCAGACAATGTTTTTTGATCTATCATATTAATAATAACTTACAAGTAACAATGAGAACTGCCAAGTAACAAGTTCATGTAATCATTGGTTTATCATGTTAATGATAAATATTTTTTATGGCATTTTATGATCAAATCGTACCGAAACAGCAAAGTCAGCACAAGAAAACAAAACCTCTTCTGAAGAAAAGAGAACTGCTTTAAAAGCAAACATTCAGAGTGAAAACCGCAGACCTCATAAAGAAAACGAAATAACAGGAAGCCATTAAAGTTGGAGGAACCCAAGATGCTTTCAGGCAGAAATATCTCTGGAATTGAAAGTAAATGTGCTTCTTCGAGTATTCTAAATTTAGAGTCACTTGATAGTCATTAATTAATATAGACATTAAAATATTTCAACAGACATAACTGGAAACGATCATATGCTCGACTTTAAACTTCCTTCATTAAAAAAAAGAAAAAGGTGTAATCGAAACCACTTTACTGGACTCCCTTGAAATGGCTTAATTGGACAGATTGAATATTAATAGCAACTTCATATATACTTGTGGTTGTCTAATCATCTTTTACTATCTTCTTAATGTATCTCAAACAAAGAAAAAGTGAAAACAAAACGATCACTGTGAAAACTTGAAGGAAAACCAAAATAGAATGTGTGCCATAAAATAGAAAACGATTTTCGAAAGCATTGTTATGAAAAATAAACAAATGACTATCGACTTATTAATAGACAAGCATATTCTTTCTACTTTTCGTTCGCTGTTTAATCTGTTCAATGTTACAAAAGGAAATAAAGCTGTATTCAAAAGTTTGATAGCCCCAAGCCAGACCAGATGAAAAAGAAAAGGGTATAGTTTGAACAAACCAACTGACTTTTTTTTAAGATTTACAGACCTATGATAGCGGTCAGTTGGAAGAATTTACAAAGCAAAACTTTATCTCATCTACCTTTCCAACTTATCAATTTAATTTTCTAAGAAAAATTGGAAAATTGAAAAATTTGAAAAAAAAAAAAGTTGCTACTTTTCTAAAGAAGCATAATTTTTAACGCAGGTAGTTCGCAGCTGAGAGCTGGCAGAAAGACACCACAAAAATAAGAGCTAGCGAATAATTGGCAAAGACGTATTGTGTAGAGGCGTTTGCAATAATTTTTCTTGGTAAACGTGTAAATGAAATTAAGTAGAACCACCTTGCCCATATATCTTGTTCTTTTATTTCTATTATTTTTGGTGTCACACTTCTTTTTGACTTTTATTTCTTTTCTTTTTTTAATCGTTTTTGGATGTTACTATTGTGCAAATAAAAAGAAATAAACCCCACTATGCAAATGCTTTGATTCCATTTTGCCATGAGAACATCATGATAAATTGTTACTTAAACTTACATCAATTCTCATTCTCACGACATGGAAAAGAGGGAAGCAGGGGGGTGTAACAGGGGAGCAGGTGGGTGGGGGGGGTGGGAGTAAGGGTGGGTGGGTGTTCTTGTTAGTTTTGCTCAGTTTCTCCTTTATTTGCGTATGCCACCACCATGAGGAATGCAAACATTATGAGAATCATCTTCGGCTTCACTTCGACAATATCTTCCGGCAGAGAGTAAAACGGCGCCCCCACTCGACGACCCAGAGACAGAGCATACTGGGCATTCAGCATTCGATCCTGGAAGAAGAAGAAGATAAAAAGGAATAAGCAACGTCAAACTTGTTCGGATTGAAACTATTTTCAGCTGCTTTTGGATCAACGGTGTCACACGAGTTGGCTAACTATCCCTTTTGAGTTCGGTGACCAATTTTACTAAAACAAACAAATATATTAGGGGAAACCCAAAAAACATCGAAAATGGCTCAGAGAACTGCTTTTTATAAATTGTTAGAAACTTAAGTCTCTTTATCTCTCACAACCATAACTATTACACATAAATGTAATCCTACCACACAATTCCATGTAAGAAGCCTAGCCTAAGTTACACCTTTGTCAGTGCTCTGCATGTGCGGGTGTGCGTCTGTATGCGTGTCTGTGTGTGTGCATCTTACCATGATTCACAATGCCGGCTCAAAGACCCCAAATTTACGTAAAACCTGGTGGTGACAAATCCGGTATGGATTAATGTAAGATTAACTTGAAGGGATTAAGTACGTACCTCTTCGGTCTGTGGTTTCATAATCACATTTTCCCACTTGACGCTACCCTTCTTGATAGCTTCAATGACTTGTAGGATGGCTATACTGTTAGCCAAGGTTGGATCTTTGAACGATCCGATACGGACTGGATTTTCAGCATTGTCTTGTATCTGCAAAAAAAAAGTAAAAAATATAATAAAATATATATAACACCTTGACATTTCTCTTGGTTCCAAAGATTGGCTTTTTAAAGAGATTCCAAAAGATTTTTTTTTTTACTTTGACAAATGCAGAGATAGAACATATACAATCTAAGCATCCTGGTGATAATTTTGCATGCAAGTACTAAGTTGTGGTCTTTGTATGAAGATTGATAATTATAATTTTGTCATAAAGTAGTTTGTACCGTAAGTGAACAGGTACGGTGCAATAACTGAGCAATGAGAGCAAAATGCTTTCATTTTCTGCTTTACTTCGAACAGGGTTCCAGCATTGCTTAAGGGTGGGGGGGGGGCGGGATCTGAAGTTATCAATACCGCAATGACCGCAATGTATTCATAACTTAATGCATCTCATTTTTGTTGTAGAAAAAAATTGGATGAACATTTTAAAGGGAAAAAAAAATATGGAACAAATTCGTCAAATGTGTGCATTTACGACATCACACCTGTTTGCTTCAAGTTCACTTTTCTTGTGAAAGAAACATGTCAACCTCAATTCTTTTCTTTTGAAAGACAATACGTAAGAACTGAACAGAAATTTCAACAGGATGCTTAGAATATGTTCCTCTTTCAAAAGCCCAACATATGTTTTTTTTTTCACCCGAACTATCCTTGTAAACACAGCAGCTGTGATGCTGAAAGATACAAATCAATGCTGCTGTATGCAAAATCATAATAAGACAACCCTGCAAACGTTTCCAAAGAAAATTAAATCTACAGTATGAAATGTCTCCCAAAGGTAACAAGGGCAGTATTGATGAACTTAGCATGCATAGACTCTGGATGTGTGAGCTGGTTAATTCAATTTGGCTTCGGCTTTGAGTACAACGTTACTGTATGTTGCCGTGTTGAACAAATCTAACCGTAATAGTAATAACCGACTTTGCGATCCACAATATAGTTATTTCCGACTATGCAATACGCGGTCCCATCACAATTTTGCGAGGTCAGAAGGAGTGACTCCATGGTTTCTCTTTCAGGAAACCAATAAAATGATACATAAATGATACATTATGCATACCTAGAGGACACAACTTTTTAGCCTACAAAATTAACTGCACGGTTTCATTATAGCAAAAAAAAAAAGGGTAATCAATTAGATTGATTTGGTATCCAACTATACTTAATGGATGCCTTTCGGAGGGAGAACTAGTCAGTATGGTGGATATGGTAGCAAATTACAACCTATTAAACTACAAATACATAGTTTTCATACCATCTGATTTGCCCAATCAAGAATTTCTGAATCTTGTATGGGTTTATCTTGACCCGTCAAATCTGTTAGGATCTTCAAAGAATGAGCTCTCATCAACTGCCACACAAGCGCTGGAAATGAAAAAAAAATAAAAAACATAAAGAGAACAGATGAGAAATGATGAGCAAAGTGCTTGGAAGAATTGCTGCAAAATATTTAACTTTAAAACTTGTCAAGGTGTAAAGATGTTGTCAACATCTCCTTAAAGTACATGCAGATCATAATGCCCCCCCCCCCACCGCCTTCACCTCTTCCCCAATCCTCTTGTCCATTACCATCATATCCATCTGCCTTTCCTGTCAATCACCTTACCAATACATAATTTTCATTGGTCAGACTCTTCTGTTTCTAGAGTATCACGATTGATTCTAGTCAGTGGAAAGTGAAACTAAGTCCCTTTTTAAAGCTAAAAAGAGTTTCTCTTACCACCAACATTTTTTTGACAAATGCCACATGTGTTCTACTTTTCTTACTTTTCTCGCCAAATCAGCACAAAACAACCACGACACCATCGACTCATATTGGAAAATGTGAATCTCGACTTAAGGATTAACAACTGGCAGTACACTACAACACAGAACACAATGCACTACTACACTGTACACAGTACACTACTACACAGTACACTACTACACAGTACACAATACACTACTACACAGTGCACTACTACACAGTACACAATACACTACTACACTGTACACTACTACACAGTACAAAGTACACTACTACACAGTACACAATACACTACTACACAGTACACTACTACACAGTACACAATACACTACTACACAGTGCACTACTACACAGTACACAATACACTACTACACTGTACACTACTACACAGTACAAAGTACACTACTACACAGTACACAATACACTACTACACAGTACACAATACACTACTACACAGTGCACTACTACACAGTACACTACTACACAGTACACAATACACTGTACACAGTACACTACTACACAGTACACTACTACACAGTACACAATACACTACTACACAGTACAAAGTACACTACTACACAGTACACAATACACTACTACACAGTACACTACTACACAGTACACAATACACTACTACACAGTACACTACTACACAGTACAAAGTACACTACTACACAGTACACAATGCACTACTACACAGTACACAATGCACTACTTCACTGTACACAGTACACTACTACACAGTACACAATACACTACTACACAGTACACTACGACACAGTACACAATGCACTACTACACAGTACACAATGCACTACTTCACTGTACACAGTACACTACTACACAGTACACAATACACTACTACACAGTACACTACGACACAGTACACAATACACTACTACACAGTACACAATGCACTACTTCACTATACACAGTACACTACTACACAGTACACAATACACTACTACACAGTACACTACGACACAGTACACAATACACTACTACACAGTACACTACTACACAGTACACAATGCACTTCACTGTACACAGTACACTACTACACAGTACACAATACACTACACAGTACACCACTACACAGTACACTACTACACAGTACACTACGACACAGTACACAATACACTACTACACAGTACACTACTACACAGTACAAAGTACACTACTACACAGTACACAATGCACTACTTCACTGTACACAGTACACTACTACACAGTACACCACTACACAGTACACTACTACACAGTACACTACACAGTACACAATACACTACTACACAGTACACAATACACTACTACACAGTACACTACTACACAGTACACAACACAGTACACTACTACACAGTACACAATACAATGTACAAAGTACACTACTACACAGTACACAATGCACTACTTCACTGTACACAGTACACTACTACACAGTACACTACTACACAGTACACAATACACTACACAGTACACAATACACTACTACACAGTACAAAGTACACTACTACACAGTAAACTACTACACAGTACAAAGTACACTACTCTAGTCAAGCTGAGCTATTTCTCACCCAGAATTAAAGTTTGTACACCGGCGTTGATGTCGTTTCCACCGATGCCCACCAGCGAAAATTTCATCTGGCGACCGACTTCGACTGCATAGTTACAATTTTCTATCCTCTTCATGTTGCCGCCCATTTGCTTGAAAGGCCGCTGGTTGACCTTTGACCAGTCCACGATACCTGGCTGGATCATATCCTCAAGCTAAACAAATAACCAAAACAAATTTATGTGGAAAACAAGCGAAAGGGGGACATTTTTGGACCTGACCGAACAGAAACAGACAAGCCTAGAGTATGTACGTAGCTGTAATCAGACACAGGATATTCATCTGCAAGAATCAGCCTCCAAAACTACACAATGTTGGAAGAATAAATTTCCTGGATACATCGGATATATCCAATGCATTCTTTGAATTCAATTTACGAATTTAATTCAGCTTTTATTCAATTAGTTACTTATCCATAGTAGTCTTTTTATGAGTAAATCAACTTATTTTGATTTATTTTATGTAATTCACAGGGTAAAAAGACATTTGAAATGGCAGAAGAAGAGTGTAGTAGTTATATGGAGACAATCATGGAATAATGTAAATTATTCTGATGGCATTCATGTATTTCTTACTTTGTCAGTTCTGATATTGATTTGGTGGTATTGAAGACGATTTTCTAATGACGTACACTAGCTGTGTAAAATATAATCAATGACATGCATAAACAAAATATTTCAGGAATTTCAGCAACAAAATGGGACAGCCTCTTTTTCTTTCTTACCTGGAGCAAGATGAGGCCATCGTTGAGGTCATTGTAAAGATAATGTACTCGGGGAGTTGCACCCAAACTGTTCATCCAGTTACGGAAAGCTGAAAGTGTCAAGAGAAAAAACATGCCACGGGTGAAAAATGACACTAAATCACACCTCTTTTATCTTGTATTCAAGCAGCTGTAGTTTCTGTTAGGTTTGAACTTTGCATGAATCTGAATACATCTATATCGTACCATTTAGGGACATTTAGGGAAATTGTTCAGTTTTTTTGACTGTTTTGAATCAAGATGTTTCATAGTATATATATATATAAATATATAAATATACATCTACATCATCACTTGCAAAATCTGATCAAAGTATAAGTAAACATCTATACTGTAAAATTTGGGGACATTTAGGGAAATTTAGGGACAATTTAATGTCTGGACTGTTTGGACCAGAGACCGTTACCAGTATATATAACTGTTACCTCAACATAGACTTACTCTTTTCTTCTCTGGTTTCCTCAATATATTCAATTTCTTCTTCCATTGGTTCCAGAGCTGGGTAGTGATTGAAGAGGTTAGCCACGAAAGCCATATTAAGCTTGCTGTTCCCCTTGACAATGTCCTGTAAACAACATCACAAACATTAAATACTACACCCAGGTTAAAGGATCACTTTTTGGCAGTGCTTGATATACCATAGTCCAACAAAATAAAAAAGAATGAACAGTAAGTGTTTATTAATAGTGATGTGTCCACAGCTATTCAGCAATCTCAAAAATATTCCCATTCATAGCCACATTATTGTGTCCCATAGCCAGATGCCAACAAAACAAGACTGTGTCCTAACCTTTGCTTAAAGACTGTTTCAAAATTATTATTCACATACAAGCACATGTAGATGATCCTGTTAAGTGTGAAACTGCATTACCTACTGTGTGCTGCATTACCTACTGCAAGCTGCCTTATTTACAGCTTGCTGCATTACCTACAGCGTGCTGCGTTACCTAAAGCATGCTATGTTACCTACAGCGTTACCTACAGCGTTACCTACAGATTGCTGTGTTACCTACAGCGTTACCTACAGCATGCTGTGTTACCTACAGCATGCTGCATTACCTACAGCTTGCTGCATTACCTACAGCTTCCTACGCTACCTACATCTTGCTGCAATACCTACAGCTTGCTGCGTTACCTACAGTATGCTGCATTACCTATAGCCTGTTACCTTACTTATAGTATGATACTTTTACCTATAGTATGCTATATTACCTATAGTAAGCCAAGGACGATTTTAACCTACAGCTTGCTGCATTACCTACAGCTTCCTACGCTACCTACATCTTGCTGCAATACCTACAGCTTGCTGCGTTACCTACAGTATGCTGCATTACCTATAGCCTGTTACCTTACTTATAGTATGATACTTTTACCTATAGTATGCTATATTACCTATAGTAAGCCAAGGACGATTTTAACTGTTTCTATGATCCCTTTCATTATTTTTCGTCGAGGGGGAGGTGAGGGGGGCTCAAAGAGTGGTGAACCCCAATCATACATTTTCAACAAAAAATGATTTTAATGCAAGTAACTCCTTAAACTTGCTGGTGTTAGTCATATGTTATAGGAAGGAGGAGTGTGCAAATGAGGACTTTATTTTTCTCCATTTTCTAGACTTAGCATCAAATTCAAGAACTTTCAAGATCTACAGAATAGGTTTCTTTCCATCACCCTACTTTTTCCCAGACTTCTCATATTTTCCAGCGGGTGTGGGAGCCATCTTTAAATAACTTAAATAGATCACTTATAAAACAGGAAGAACAGCATGATTGATTTTAACCTACATTGGGAGTAACGAATGCACGACAATTGATGACATCTGCATTCTTAAGGACACTTT
>JAIPMN010007055.1:0-10441 GCA_020650975.1 Apostichopus californicus
GTCGACACATATGTCCAACGTTCTATGTGAGATCAGATGGGTCCCTCATCCGGGAAGATGCTTTTTCAGGTGCGACAGGATGCGAGGAACGAAGGACATAATAGGATTTAACTCAGGTGCATGCTTCCTGTCCATTGATCAAGTACATCCCTAATATGAGAGTTTGAATGAAAACAAAGACAAACCAGGAATATGAATTGAATTGAATGTTCTAAGAGAGAGATATATGAG
Organism: Apostichopus californicus; assembly: GCA_020650975.1. Taxonomy (NCBI): domain Eukaryota; kingdom Metazoa; phylum Echinodermata; class Holothuroidea; order Aspidochirotida; family Stichopodidae; genus Apostichopus; species Apostichopus californicus. The sequence continues at coordinate 232 of JAIPMN010007055.1, forward strand.
ATAATAAAATGATCGGTAGGTCGGTGTCATTGTGCCTTTTACCTCAGGGGATATTTTTATTTTGAATAGCGATGTACTGTGTATAGCCTTCAGGGATTAATGGTTTAAAGAAACAGTGAAAAGTACAAGGTAATAGTCTGAGGGTGATATTTGTAGAATCCATGTTCTTGAGATGAATGTTGAGAGATACAATATATGTTAATTATTGTTGTACTTTTTAATATTCCGAAGGAACTTTTAGTGACTGAAAGCTTACAGAGAGAGGAAGACAAAGTGCAGGGTGGCTGTTGGGTAGGGCTGATGGTGGTGTGAGGGTGCAGATGCTAGGTGAAAAAGGTGGGAGGGAGGGGGGAGGGGGAGGGGAGAAAAAGATGTATACGCTTCAGTCATAGCTAGCTTTTTTATGTTTGGGAGGTCAACTTTTAGTGACTGATAGCTAAGAGGAAGACAGGGAGAGTGGCTGTGGGTTAGGCCTGGTATGAGAGTGCTGCGGAAAGTGTATAGGGGGCCCAGGTGTGGAATTAACCAGTGAAAAGGGGTGGTGCAGGTGTGGAATTGACCAGAAATTAAACCCAAGGTTCATTGATGATCTTGATCTTCTTCAAGACTTCCAACAAGTTTGGTTACAATGCCAAAGGCTCAGTAACCTTTTCAAATTTTTGCGGTGGTGTGTGTGGGTGTGAATGTGTGTGTGCTTGCGTGTGTGAGTGTGTGCGAGTGTATGTGATGGCTAGCTTGTAAACATGATATCTCATCCGCAGTTGAATCAATGTCATACTTGGTAGGTAGATGCCCGGTACTTTGCAACAACATTTTTTTTACCTTTAAGTAAAATTGCCTAATACTATATCGGTTAGTATGTACAGTACATCAGTAGCTATCTTATACGTGTACACCCACAACCGATACCTAATATTGTAGCAATTATTACCCGGAATAAATTCAGTTTTCTATGCCTACATAAATATGAACGCTACATAAACTGTTAGTTTGAAATACATCCTTGCTATTAAGGTCAATTGCTAAATCCAGTTTCCTACATTGCCCAATGATATATCTCTTTGTCTCTATAGAGCTTACTATTGAGTAAGATGGGTGAAACAGGAAGTGGATTATTGTTGAGTTCACACAGAACGAGTACTCCTGGAGGAGGGTCCCTGGATGGACTCACTGGAGGAGGGTCCCTGGATGGACTCACTGAAGGACAGCTGGGAGCAATGGTACGTACAAAACAAATAATGAAAGTCAATTGTAAAGTCAGTTTTTGGAGTTGAATTGTCGAAACCCTTCTACAAATATGATTGCAGTTAATCCATGCTCTGTATTCTTAAACCTATGACTCTTTCGCTGAAGGAGCAGTATTCAATCACTCTCATTAAATATTAGTGATTCCATCCAATTAGAACTACAGACTTTTGTCTCCCAGACGGGGTTTCCGTTAAGAACATACAACCATAAGAGCAGAAAGGTAATAAAATTTTGGTTTGTTATTACTTTGAAGTAAATTTAAATCACTAAGATAGAACATTTTTTTTTTTTTAATTTCCAAACTTTTTTATCATGCAGAAAATTTGTGGCCAAATACTGGCTGGATGGTAGGGTTTGGTTATCAGCATACCATAAATTTTATCTGCCATATGCGCTGGTGTATACTACTGTTGTATTTAAAAGCGATTATTTTGATTCCACTGCAGTTCATGTAAAAGTGCTGTCTCTTACTGTGTTGGAGTGGTGGTATAGAGCTAGAAAATCAGTTAAAGCAAAAAGTTTAAAGAAAATCTTTTCATTTTGAACTTGGGAGTTTTCCAGTTTTCCAATTCCTGTAATTCCAATCCATTTAACCACATAATGCAATAAATATTCCAAAAAGGTAAGATATATAGAGTTGACTGTGGTGTGTATCCTTGAAAATTGGCTTAAAGTTTTACCTTGAATTCACGGTGTGATGCATTCTGTAAGCCAGCATCATACTCCCAGCGATGACGTTTACAAATGATAGTTCTGACGCTCTAGAAACTCATCGTCGAAGTCCCTCGCATGAACATTCAGGGGTCTATTAACTCGTATTTTCAAGGGAATAGACGTTTGATAGAATCCCATTTTCAAGATACGTTGATTTATGCCTTCGTCGAAATTACCGTGACCGGAATTTTTTTTTTTCGTTTATCTTCTTGTTGGTTCGATATCTCTTTAACCCCATTGAGGGAAAAATATTAACTGACTCCTTCTTGGTAAGGACTTCAATCATGCGATGCTTGAAAGATCATCAAATCAATCAGAAGTGGGGATTGAACTCTAATTCCGAGAAATTCTAGTCGCTGAGAAAACTTGAAGATTTAAAAGATGTTTTTTCTTGTGTTGGATAGAAACTTAGGGATTGTTCTGCTCAAACCACATTCTAGGCTTTAGAGTTCTAGGATACCTCTGTGTCTAAGGTAGAGATCGTTTAGATTTACATTACTTAAATAACAATTTACCCAAATTAAACAAAACAAAAACTGTTAGCAAACTGCTTATCCACTAAAGAGCCTGTGTGAGAGAATATGTAAAAGTAAGTGGACCTGACGTTTCGATCCTAGCAGGATCTTCTTCAGAGGCTTTTCGAAACATCAGGCCCACTAACTTTTACCCCAACAATTGACCAACTATACTCCTATTTTAAAGAAATACAGAATGTAATAATATAATATAATTCATTCTTGCTTGCCAACCGTTTTCCTTGGTGATCCATGTTGTGATCCATGTTTCCACAGGGCTAGCCATTTACTATACATTTTTATGGCCTAAAATTAACCAAATACAATATTTACTCCCTCTGGTGCATGATTGGTGAAAAACCTGCATATTGACTGATTTGGTTGGAATTGATTGCAACTTGACTGAAAGTTAGTAAACAAGACACACACACACACTTAAATTATGAAACGTTGGAAAGCAAGTGATTGAATGGTACGTATTTATAAAGCATGGGTAACTGCATGGGATGTGCTATATGGAAGGGCCACAACTTTCTTGCAATATGTCCTTCCTCATCCTAACGCGATGTAACTGCCTTTAATAAAATGCCTTTGATATATGAAACCACTGTTACTGTCATAGTTTGGACTAGGAGTAAAGAGATAATGTGAAAATTGTTGTATGAATTTCATAATATCCCATTTGCTAAAGTTAACATGCTAATTGTGACACTGCTTACTCAATGATTAGTGGCAGTGTGTTTTATACTACAAGTACATTATAAAATTTATTGTACCCTCTGTAATATAACATAATGAAACGATACCAGCCTTTAATCTTTGCTGTACGTGATCTGTATTAACCTCTGCGCATCAATGCATTTGCAGACGATTGTCAGACCTGAAAACAATTCTCTACTTGGGGGAGATTTTTTTTATATCTAGAAAAAGGGGGCTTTGTGGCATTGGTAATTTCAGGGAGGGGATAGGAGGTAGGGTACCATAGTGGCTAGGGTAACGGGGCGACCAAAAGTGTCATAAATTTTACCCCGACTTAAACTGATCGTGCTGAGGTATCTGTCTGAAACATGGACAATCAGGTGAGATCATACCAGAAGCTGTAGTAACACATGTCGTGCACTTTTGGATTTGAGCTCTGTTTCCTTTAAACTGTTTGACAGAAAAGTAGTAAACATTTTGCATGTATTTTTAAACAATCAGTTTATCATTTCATGTGTCAAAGTCTTCCTGTAACTGTGGGAATTAAAATCCTGAATGTTTCCTCTAAGGAATCAATTTCCTCTCACAAGCAAACATCAATTTCCTGCGTTAGTAAAGTACGTTAATAATTGACCAGAAATAACCAAATTTCAACATGTACGGCGGGTGATCGATCTGTTTATATGTTGGGTTTAGAGATCTGAAAAGGTTTGATTCCTAACAGGGGCTGTTTGATTGGCAGGCCCTGAATTTCTAGTACATATATCATATGATCTATATTGAAGTGCAATAAACCAGTTACACAATATCACAACAGGTTCTGCTTATTTTGGTCATGTTAAAGTTAACTACCTTTCTAAAAAAAATCCCTTTTTTTTCTGCAAATGATTATTGCATAGTAATGTGGAGAATTGTCTTGGTGGCAGAATGCTTACATGGGTATGGAATGATATCCTCAAGACTTGATACATGAACAATAGGATTGTAAGTAAAGGTACCCACGATGGAGGGGGGAAAGGGGGAGGGGGCGACTGCATACGTTCACAGCATAATGTTTATGCAGGCCGCAATTTCAGCAATGCTAAATAGTGGTCTGAATCCTGCCCCTCCTCCTACTCCTCCAAACCCCTCCTCCTACCCCTCCAATCCCTCCTCTTCCTAATCCCTCCTCCCCTTCCAACCCCTCAAAACCCTGCCAATCTCAAACCTGTGCAGATGATTTTTGTTTCTTCTAGCATGTCTGCAGATACAGTCTTATACTGTACACATACTGTACACATGTTTGCTTACACTCCCTCCCCATATAACAGTTGTACATGATATGTTATTCTCTGCCCTATGTAATGAAACTTTTCATAGTTTTTGCAGGTATCATAAACTCCTTATTGGATATAATGTACTGGTACAGACTCCAGTACAATTATGAATACATGATGTAACTTTGATAGTAATATATGAGGATATTTTAATGACAGTACAATAATAGCAGGTCTTATACTGTGTTTTGGAAATATAGTTAGTAGGCCAATACTAGTTGATGAATTTTGTATATCAAAATATGTACAATTACCTCACCATCACCATCAATAAATTTAGCTATCTGGAACCTTATGTTCATTCAAGCCTCTTTCACGTTGGTGACACTAGGTAGTGAGATCAACCTCGGCCTCAATTTTGCTGCAAAATAAATTTAAAAATTATAAGTTTTATTCCTTCAGTAATGGCTACCGAATCACCAAGCTAAATTTATCATTCCCTGATAGTCACAGCAGGATTCAGGATGTAGTTTGATTTTATATGTTACAGTATGGCAGCATAGATAGATGATTACAAATGCTTATGTTTGTACAGTTTTGCTACGAAGTCTTAATTCCTTCCTTGACAAATTGACAGTTTTTTAGCATGTGTTAATCTTATTGGCAATGCTGACAACGGACGTAGGGTGGGAGGGGTTACATAACTGTGTGTATGTGGCTATCATTAGAGCAAGAAGTGGGTGGGGGGTGGGGAGGGGTTAGATAACTGTGTGTATGTGACTATCATAAGAGCAAAAAGTGGGTGGGGTGGGGAGGGGTTAGATAACTGTGTGTATGTGGCTATCATTAGAGCAAGAGGTGGGTGGGGGGGGGGGGTAGGGGAGGTGCATCGTGGCGGCTATTATTAGTGGCATGGTGGCATGAGACATTACTGCATTGGCGCTCCCACCCCTCATGCAGCCAGTGATTTGTGTTAACCAGTATTTATCATTCTCTTTTTGCAGCTGGAAACCACCTTCAACTACGAGGAGCGACTTAAGATACGGCGAACAATAAGACAACTGAAGAAAAAGAAAGGTCAGTGACTGCATCCCGTCAGTTTGAACGAAAACACAGAAAATAAACCGGCTTGGTTTTGGAATCCTTTATGTTCTTGGAAGGTTACGATCAGTTTTATGGTCTAGATTCTCCTTCCCCTCCCCTACCACTCCCTGCCCTCGCCCCATAATCCTGCCTCCAGCTACCTATCAACATCCATGCTGTTTGAAAACATTTACATTTAGCTATGGGAGAGTATGATTGACTGGCACTCAAGAAGTTATGTTTGTTCAGATAAGACACTTTTACCCTCTTTCATAACTTTGATTACAAATTTGAATGTTTGACAAAAGATGTTTGGAGGCTTTTCCCTGCTGTAGGTAATGATTTCACAATAAATCCTTTTCTTTTAGAAAAGTTCCTATAGACTTTGTGTAAAATTGGCACTCACAAACCAAAGAACTAGGTTTACACCATCATGAAGAAACAAATTCTTGGGATATCTTAGTATCGAATGTTACACAAAACTGAACAAGTTAGTACACAGTTACAACATGTATAGTAATATGTTTGTGACATGCACACTGAAACATTGGTAGTTTTGCATGTTACATTGATAACTCCCCCAACAGTAGCATGGAGATGTAAACACTAGATTATTTCCTATTTATCTGTATTGAAATTTATGCAATGCCATATTAAAGTAGTGGACCAAGTCCACATGGGACGGTAAGTTCATGCTTTACTGTCCAAACTTTATGGACACTCTTGCAGAGTCACAGTGTCCTAACTATAACTGATGCCCATGTACTACCATGTTAAAAGCAGCTTTCTCACTGCTGATTATGTTGTCTGATGAGGTTTCATGTTTGATTGATGAGAAAAGAAAATATCCCATAACGATATAGATCATAAGATTGACAACACAGCCAAGCCACATAATAGTAAAAACAAAAACAGAAAAAAACAAAAGGTTTATGCAGTGCAAAAGGATGCCTTTATTTATTTCAGTTGTAATCTTACTTCCATTATTTCTGGATTTAGGTTAGGTTCAGTTGTCATAGGTGGATTTACTATGCTAACTTTGTCATGTACTTGTTCTATCATAAATACTGGACCATTAAAGTAATGATAAAACAACATCTGTTAATTCCTTTAAAGGCATTGAAGACTCGCCCCAAACCGCGTGCCGCCCTCTGAAAAAAGTTAACTTTCCGTTGCTTGCAAGTGAAGTTTTCTTCTTGTCGCTACAAAATGCAGACAGTAATGAAACGTGATACTTTGTTATCTTTAGCTGGACCTGAGATGTCCATCGCTTCATGTACACTGTGCTGTTGGTATTGACCGTAGCTGTTTGTATTGACTGTACACTAGTGTCTTTTTACCGACGGTAGCAAGCTGTGTGTGTATCTTCTTTGTGCGGGAGTCTTCACTCCCTTTAATCACCAAATCAAGCAGGAATGATGAACTTTGGGAGCGATATTCAAAGGATTGCGAATGAAAAACAAAGAAGACAGTATTACATTATATTTCTGGGACACAAAATTGTCAGCGTCAGATTAAACAGTTAGTTTTAAACCCTCTCACATATATGGGAGCATCCAAGCTCATAGAGATCTGGTAGTTAGATTGAGGGGTGTGTCCAATATTAAATGGTTATAACAGGCTAAGCTACAGAGCCTAGAACACAGTCATTGCAGATATACCCTGCATAGCCTAGCCTAGTCTGAATAATGTAAAAATTTACATCCCAATGCGGCGTTAACCCAATTGAGCATTGAGAACAGTAAAAATGAGTCTGAAGACTGATTGTTATGTTGAATCACATGATTAAACTAGAAGGGTCAAGTCCTGTGTTGTCGGACTTCAACGCTGTAGTATATATATCTAACGAACAAAAGAAAGGAAATATGTACCGAATACTAATGAGTTTTTTGCTTCCTGGGAACAAATTTGGAGTGCTAACTGATGTTTGCATAACAAGCAACAAAAACATGGGAGGGTTAATAAGCGCTTATAATGTCAATATTATCAATGAGAGATAGATAGAGAAAAAGGAAGGAAGTATCAAGCTTTTTGTACTGAAATACAATGAGCCCAAACTTACCATGTACAGAAAGGGAAATGTATGAATAAAATTGACTAATTATAATATCTCAGAAAATAAAGAAATATTGGAAATATTCAGGGTTGAGGCAGGTCAGGTCCCGGGGGAAACAATTATTTTGAAGTCTTCATGATTTGAAATTATGTTATGAAAATATCACATATTTTCCCCAGGACACTGGGCTGTAACCCTGACCCCCATCCCATTAGGCCTTGTTGAAACTTTTTCATATGTGGGATTCTTGAAGCCAGTATAAGGTTGATGTGGGGGGGGGGGGAGAAGGCAGTGAGGGTGAGAAGTGGAGAAGTGATGGTCCTGATTTTGTATGCCCTACCCCATGAAGAGTCCCACTTAAAGGTGGGAGAGAATTTAATGATGGGTGATGGGAGACGTATTGTATTTCAAATGCATAGGGTTTAGGGGAAACTTACTTTAACATGAAAAATGGATGGGGGACAGAATAGATGGCCAAAAACAGTGGGAGGGAAGCCGATGATGTTGTGAATTTTAATTTATAAAGATATTACCGAAACTGAAGTGACAAAGATCAGCTTATTAATTCTAGGATGTATATCTATAAATTCTGATTTTTAGTGGACAATTTTTATTTGAATTGTTGGATGATATTTCTTCGTAGTAAATATTTAGCTATATATCCTATTGGCAAGGTCTTCCCTGCACCCCAGCAGACTAACTTAGTCACCTCTCATGACCCCATTACTATCTAATTGATCCCAAATTTGCTCATAGTTTGCCTCCAGGGATAAAAAAAAGCGAAGAACATTTCAATTTACCTTAAAACTCAATCCTGGTACAATACTCCCGACATGCAGCTTAGTAGACCTATATGAACCTCTGCAGGGTGGAAAACAAACCTCTCACTTTGCAGGTGAGTGGTGACCTTTGACCTTTACTTCCCTGGAGGGTATGAGAATAAAGTTGGTGTCAGTCATAGCAGTGCTGCAGTTTCCCTTCCATGAAGAATTTGTGGCTTCATGTCAAACCGAGACTTGTCACTGTAAACTTAACTGGCTTAGGTGAAGGCTGCTTTCTGCAGTGGTGGTGGATTGACTCTGTTGAATATAAATGGGTTCAACTGCATTGAGTCGTATATGAACTTAGCCCGTGAGTCTATGTTTCAACTAGCGTTTGGTTATAATTTTAACATGGTGGATATTTATGAATCGGATTGGAAAAAATTTCATCTCCTATTGCAAGAATGGTGGAAAATGTTTTGAGAGCATCTTTTTCTTGGTTTCTTTGGAATGGATGCTGTTTTCATTTGAATATTACTCTTTTTCTGTTTACTTGGTAAGTTTTGTGAAATTATCTGCATAAACAGTCTGTTTAAGTATGCACCTTTTTAATAGTTGCACAATATTAATATATTAATATTAATATATATGTACCTTGAACGTTTCTCTGTGTATTTTCTCTGTGATGCAAATTGTGTAAAACTTTTTGCTATCTTGAGGAAATTTTTCACTGTTCATTGTTTTAAGGAAAAAAGAACGAAAATGGGGAAAAAATATTTAAGTTTTTTTAGGGGTTATGCATATTGGAAATTTTAACCTTATTATTCAGTCGCAGTACTGCAGGAAGAACAATTGTAAGTCAGTGGGTTACTTTCAAACCAAAATAAAAATGGATTTAATTTACTGGTATGAGTTATAGCTCTCACTAATATTTGGCACGTAAACCGTATATATCTTATATTGTTTTATCCAAAATGAAGGCATGCTTGACATTTCTAACATATTTTTTTTTAACCTTTGCAAGTTCAGTAGAATAGCTTTTGTAAGACTTATCATGTGACAATTTTAAATAAGAGAGCTGATTTCTGTTTTAAGTTTTAACTGGACAGTTGGAACTCCATTGTTTATCTGAACAGGTTGGGTGGTGTCTTACATCATTTTTGTTTGTGATAGAAGGGTAATTTCTTTGTTGTAAAAGAAATTTAGTTGCCTTTTAAAACTAGATGCAACAATCGAAGGCTTTGGATAACAGTACTGTGAGTAGTTTCAATTACTTTATTAAAATAATTAGCTAAATGTTGTGTGCATGAATCATAAGTAACCTGTATCTTTGTACAGGCTCCTTAGGGACAGTGACACAGGTTTGATATGAGGGAAGTGGGCATGGGAGATAGGGGAGGAGTGGGAGATTGGTGAGGGATGGGAGAGGGAAGGAGTGGGAGAGGGAATAGTGGGAGAAGGGAGAAATGGGATAGAAGGGATGTGGAAGAAGGGGGGGGGAGTGGAAGAGGGTAGGAAAAGGGGAGGAGTGGGAGAAGGGGAGATGTTGGAGAAGGGGAGTTGTAGGAGGGAGGAGGGGCATGGGACAGGGGAGGAGTTGATTATAAATGCCATGCCTGCAAGTATAAAGGATCCTTGCTCTATTGGTATATGTCAAATTGTGAATAAGTCTCAAAACTTGGGTCTGTCCATTGAGTAATTTGGTTCCAGCGATATCAATTCCCACTCCCTCCCCCTCCCCCTCCCTCTCCTCATCTCCTACATCTTCCCGTAGCAATAGTAATAGATGTACCTGTTGATTCATGTGCTTGATGAGCTCATTAACTTTGGAATTCATCAGAAGTACAGTACCAAATAAGGATATTTTTGTAGTCCCCC
>JAIPMN010007057.1:0-23459 GCA_020650975.1 Apostichopus californicus
ATATATACATTCAGCTTTTGAAATCCATTACAAAAAAAAGAAAGGTTGTAATAATTAAAAGAAAAACATAAAAAAAATATATAAAAAAATAAGCACATTTGTGGCTGGATGATTTGATATTTAGACTCGATCATATCTTGGGTGTGATATGGATCATTTAATCTGTGCTATCTCTTCAATGGACTGATATTAGTCTTAGCTGTCTGGAGAAATTGTTCAATACATTTATCTCTATCATACGGACCAATGATGGATGTTAATTTGGTCATTAGAATATCCATGAGTGCAATTGGTAGTGTAATTGGTCAAATTAAAAGTTGGGTACATGAATATTCATGATTGGAAAATTACAACTCTCTGTGTGTGTAATTGTATAAGCTTGGTCAGTGCTACAAGAGGAACTCCACAGTGTTTAATCCTGCAGTTGAAATGGTGCTTTTGTAGCCTATCATGGTAAAAACAAATCATTACTAAAATGAATTAACATATATATGTATATTCTCTTACATTTTGATGGAAAGTTATTTGGATATTAATTTGGTCTTCAGAATAGCCATGAGTATAATGATCAAGTAAGTGCAATTGATCATTTAGAATCTGGTTAATTGAATATTGATGAGTGGAAAATTTCTACTTTCTGTATAATATTGTATACATATATATACATGCTTGTTCAGGGTAACAAGAGGAACACAAGGTTTGTTGGTTCTGCTGTTGCAGAGATGCTGCTGCTGTATAGGCTGTAGCCTACCATGGTCAAGCAGTGCTGCCTACCTATCTACATCATAACTACACTGGTGCATGTTGAAGGTTTTTTTCTGTAAATAATTTAAGTAACCTTTCTACATAAAAAATATAGAAATACAAAAAAAACAATCAGCATCATTGAAGCTTGATTGGGACTACTGAAATTAACAGGTTCAACAATTGTCAAATTTTAAATACAAATTTGGTTTTTATATTTGACTTGTCAGGTGAAGACTGGATTCCTTGGCCTAATCGAGGGTCAGAAAGAAGCCGAGAGAGTTCAGGTACAGTTGTCTAAGGAAACCTTTCTCATTCAAAAGGAAGAGAGTTTCTTTGTAAATCCAGTCCAGAAATCGGTGAGTTTCTCGCATTATTTGCTTATATTATTACAACCCCCCTCCCACCCCCCTCCTAGTAGAACACTAGAATGGGCTTCTTTCTCTGAGCTATCAGCATGCCCTATACTTCACTATATCCACACTTAATTGTTTTAAATATTTCAATTTTTATTTGGTTTATATATATATTTTTTTGTGAGTCATTTTTGGTTTCATATTTGCAGAATTAAGCCAGACTGAACATTTTTCACGATTCATCCACTCTGATAAAATTGGATTGAGGATATTATGTTCTTCTATAAAGAAAATCATATAATTAGGTCAGTTGTGATTGGGCAACACCATTTGGTTACCACGTCAACGCTTGTAGTGACATCAAAAGCCGCTTACAAATATATCTGACTCAATTCATAGACTTGAATGACAATAAAATGTTAAATTATAGTGGATATTGCAGAGACAGTGAAGACAATTATATTAACCAATTTTATACTACAAAATATTAAAACTGGACAGAAAGGCAACATTCTTGAGCAGGCTACTGCATTAAATTAAGTCACAACCATTTGCTGAGATTTTATTCTAATCAAAGCTGATTTTGAATGGTCAGGTAAAAAAGAAAATGATATGTGGCTTTAAAACCATGTAATCTGGAATTCTGTTTTATAGTACAGGGAACATTCCTTGTTGTTTGATTGTTTGAATGTTCAGCAGATTTGGTTGTTCACAATATAGCATAGTAAGATAAAAAACCAATAAGTACACTGTAGGATAGATGTGTATAGGTTTGGTGAATAGAACAGTAATATGTACTGTAGGATAAATGTGTATAGGTTTGGTGAATAAAACAGTAATATGTACTGTAAGAGAGATGTGTAGGTTTGGTGAATAGAACAGCAATATGTACACTGTAGGAGAGATGTGTAGGTTTGGTGAGTATAGAACAGTAATATGTACTGTAGGATAAATGTGTATAGGTTTGGTGAATAAAACAGTAATATGAACACTGTAGGAGAGATGCGTAGGTTTGGTGAATAGAACAGTAATATGTACTGTAGGAGAGATGTGTAGGTTATAGGTGAATAGAACAGTAATGTGTACACTGTAGGAGAGATGTGTAGGTTATAGGTGAATAGAACAGTAATATGTACTGTAGGAGAGATGTGTATAGGTTTGGTGAATAGAACAGTAATATGTACTGTAGGAGAGATGTGTATAGGTTTGGTGAATAGAACAGCAATATGTACTGTAGGAGAGATGTGTAGGTTTGGTGAATAGAACAGTAATATGTACTGTAGGAGAGATGTGTATAGGTTTGGTGAATAGAACAGCAATATGTACTGTAGGAGAGATGTGCAGGTTTGGGTGAGTAGAACACTATTATGTACACAATAGGAGAAATGTGAAGGTTTGGTGAATAGAACAGCAACATGTACACTGTAGGAGAGATGTGGGTTTGGTGAATAGAACACCAATATGTACAATGTAGGAGAGATGTGTAGGTTTGGTGAATTGAACAGCAATATGTACATTGTAGGAGAGATGTGGGTTTGGTGAATAGAACACCAATATGTACATTGTAGGATAGATGTGTAGGTTTAGGGAGTAGAATACCAATATGTACACTGTAGGATAGATGTGCAGGTTTGGGTGAGAAGAAAGGGGTGTATGTGGAGTAGTATAACACAGAGATAGAAAAAGTTAGTGCACAGGCTTTGCTAGCACTTGCATCGATTTGAGATAGTGACAGAAGTCAAAATTATCAAATTCTTTCATTTTTGTTTACAGGTGGATGGCCAAGATATTGACTCATCCAGAGTAAGTAAACGTATTGGCTTGTCATAAAATTTTGTAGTTGATGTGTCTGCATTTTGAGGAAAAGGGTGGAGAGAAGGGGATGCTGGTGAGGTGAATTGGGGTGGGGTGAGGTGAGGTAGTGTGGAGTGGGGTGAGGTGCGGTGAGGGGGAGAGACAATGCAGAAGCATGGGTAATTGCAATATGGCAGTCTGTTTGTAATACCCCTACACCTACCAATACAATTCCATTCTCATTGGCAGTTAACATCCGATTGTTAATCGCTTTTAGAGTTGTGAAGAAAACAGGTTTATCTATAGGTAACAAATATTTACTTGAGTACCAAATGCAGGTATATGTCTTCAATTAAGCTTGAATTAGTTTAGTTTGAGTTCAATGGTTAGACAATGAGATTAGCAATTGACAAATAATCCTTATTTGAGACAATTACACACACAAAACAAATATCTCAACATGGAAGAGTTTTTGCGACATACAGAAAAACAAAATCAAACACAGAAGTAGAGATGTTTTTTGATACAGAGAGAGGTCATATCAAACTGAAGATGGCCTTTAGAAGAGAAAAGAAGTAAAACATTTAGATTTCGGAGGAGTATGCCTGTCGGTCAGACTACTCCAGTCCACCTAAGTCGAGTTCTGTCATATGTGAGGAATAAACCAAAAAAGTCTTTAGTTAGCTTTCTTTTCTTGCTTGGCCATGTACTAAAGTTCAGTATATTTAGAACAAGATGTCTTATCCATATAGCATGCCGTGTCACATGAACAACCCTCAGGAAATCTCACCGAAGTTGTAACTCTGCCTATTAAAGTTTTACTAATCTTTTTGCGTGAATTTCCGTATTTCAAAACCTTGATGATTTAGTATATATAGGTACTTGTTACATCTTCAAGGATAAAAATATGTCCTTTCCATGTTTGAAGGGATGGTTCAACACATAGTTGTTTGAATTTTTAATCGTGCACTTATTCTACCTCATATGAATATGCATTATCTCTTATGACTATGCATCAGCTGTGGTCAAAGTCTTAAACAGGGGGAGAGGCTACCATCTAGGTCCCGCCTCTTCTTCTTCTAACGACTATTCCATCAAGAAGGATGCTTTCTCCTATAATTGGGTTGACATTGCTTGTTAAATAAAACTTCAAAGAAGCCGGGACATAATGGTACTGTCAGTTTGCCGAAACCTGTTTCAAAACAAATATTCATTCAAAGGGAATTTGAGCACCTCAAAATGATGGAATTCAATTCTTGCAAAACTTTACAGTATTAGATATAAAGTGAGAACACTATAACCCTGTTTTATAATAATAATCTGGACGATATTTTGACAAGGGGTACTCATAATCTCAAGTGATTTCGTTGTAGAGGATAAATTTAATATATATGTAAATTAATAATACACAATGGAGATCAAATTCTGGAACATTAAAAGTGGTGGCCTAATTATATGACTAGCAATGGTTTCAGAATTGCTGTCACTGAAGTTAAAGCAGAATTGACTTGTGCAGTGTTTGATTGCTGTTTTCAAAGGCACTAGTTCCTCTGCGTTTAATATATTCATGTAATATCTAATTTACCAAGGGGTACCACCGGCATCTTCTATTTCCTTTAGAGATGGCTTTTGTGAGATAAAAATTATGATAACACCCACTTTTAGAAGTTTTGATGCTGTCACTCCCTCGAATTACCAGTTTACAATAATGTTAGATGCCTTTTAGTCACTTTTCTCTTTTTTAGGCCTTTTTTCTTTCTTTTTTGTCCTCCATAAAACGTACTTCTAGTTTAAAGGAGACTACTTGCTGTTTATAAACATTTAATGGAAGTCTGAAATTGAAAAAGTCTATTTCCAAGATTAACAGGATCCATTGAAAGCCATCTGGGTTGATATTTTTACACCATTAGCTATCAGATCTTGCCTGTAAGAGGTAGCCCAAAAGAATACAATAAAGTAATTAAATAGGATTAATAAAATATGGGAAACAAAGAATCAACAAGTATTTAATTTTTTTTTATGTCATACAATAACACATTGTAAGTCATCTTGGGTAACATTTCTTCAATGTATTGTGTGCGTTGTGGTCAAGTGGTTAAGGCAGTGGACTTGTGATCTAAGGATTGCAGGTGTTGAGTCCTGGTCAGATCATTGCGTTGTGTCCTTGGGCAAGGCACTTTATCTCCATTGCCTCTCTTCACCCAGGTGTATAAATGGGGACTTGTGAGATAAACTGTCAGTTTGGTGCTATTTAGCTGCCACCATATGGAGGGATTGTTTCTATGTTTGACAGGTTATTATTGATCTGGGTAATATTGTTATGTGCCTAGAGCAGCGTTATCGGTGTGTATGTCTGCATTTTATAAATCCTCAATTTTATTATTTGGTTTAGTTTGGCAAAATCTTGTCGTTGGATATGATACTAGAGTATGATCGTAATCCGGTATGGATGTAATTGTGTACACGCAGTGGCGGAGCGTCCATACAGTCGGGGGGGGGGGGCTGATGCCCCCCCTGATGGACTCAAATGGACTGCTGGCGCCCTTTTCAGATTTTTACTACTTTTTACTTATTCGCGATATTGACTTTTTTATTGCGCTCTCATCTACATATTGAAATTTGTCACTTTTTTTGGCGATGACACCTATTTATTCTTCATTTATCTGCAAATTAGCAAGGCCAGGAAAGGGTCATTTCCGGCGATCTAGGGTATATCTTTACTCAAAAAATTTTCTGTACGCTCCGCGCCAACCTGTGGTGGCGCTCCGCTTAGATAGTGTCGAAAGCGCCCCTACAGACCATTCTCGCCCCCCTTGACCAATACCCCTAGCTCCACCACTGTGTACACGTGCTTCTTAAATGTGTTATTCTTGAGCTGAAATAAAACTCTTGTTTCCTCCTTAAATGCCGTAATAGGATCAAATATTACATAAAAGTTTGAAGTTTGAATTTCTTGAAATTCCTCGTTCCCTATCGGTAAATGCAAATCATATTTCCAGTATGAAGACTCGATTATTTTATCTGTGGATTTCTTCAAATTACTCCCAGTTTCTGGTGATCTCTGATTCCCCGAGAGTTTGAGGCACATATTGAAATTTCTTGAAGTTTATCATTAAAGTCCTCTTTGCCCGCCCTTCTGATTACCATAATTTCCTGTCATGTCAAGTCTCATGAACCCGGGGGAATCGTAGGTGAGAAAAGAAATATGTCAGAGTTCAGAGTTGTTATACTTTGGAATATTACGAAGTTGGTTAGCATTGAAGAGAACATTTTAATAGTTACATAATGGATGATATGATGTATTTATTAAGATGTTTTGCTAATTGCCTGCTTGCTTTTAGATGCTTTTAGATATTTCACATTACAGCCAGATTAGGCAATTTGTAAAAGTAATTAATAGTGTTTTCTTTGGCACTTAAAAAAGGTGGCCTGTTCTGCTTTACTATTCTCAATTCATTTATCTGTGCAGGTGGTAAAATTTACTAGAAATTTGTCACTTTAGAACAGAGGGGCATATTTTTTTTAAATTTCATTGCAAAATGATTTATTGCAGGCACTTGGCAATGAACAACCAAAATGTGTTGAAAGTTTAGCCTTCAATACCGCTTTCAGCATTTTAAAAGTTAGACAATGGAGGCAAATCAGTTGTAGAGGGGTGAACATGGTAGAACCCTATTGCCCCATTTCCCTTATCCTTCTTCTCCCATATCCTCCATATAGATCTCATAAAAATTCTATTTTATATTTTTTCCTTGTTGCGTTGATAAAAAAAACCTTTAAAAGGTTATCATGACCTAAATTAAACCAAATTTCAATGGGTCTTTTTCTCTCTTGATTAAGTTGTCTTTGATCAGTAATAATCATGTTACAATCAGTCACCACGGTTACCAGTTTTCATCGAAAAACTGCTTTGTTGTCGTATTGGTAATATTCCGTATCCCAAAAGCTTTAAAATAGTTTGATCTTTAGGTCATATTCGTACACTTTGACTTCTACTATTCAGATTCAGTTAATTAAGTTAAATTAAGTTAAAATGATTTTAATGGGTTAGTGATGTATATTCCAGTAGCATGACATGAGGTTTGTAGGTTAGTATTGTAATTCTCTAGCCTAACATGATGTAGCATTTGAATGATGAAGGATGAAAATATGTAAAGTATTGTAATTGGTTAGTATTGTAATTGTTAGTATTGTATTTCTCTAGCCTAACATACTGTAGCATATGAATGATGAAGGATGAAAATATGTAAAGCTGCTGAATGGTATGAGTTATCCTGCACTTAATTAGACCTGTTGTTAGGCTTAATATTAAAATGACAAGGGAAGCACTCTTCCTTTTACCCCATAAAGTTGACTTTTTTTCACAATATAACATTTACTTCAAACAAGAAATCAATATCAGAGTAATAAATATCAGCTCACCCATGTTTTATGTTTATGTTTTATCTTAATGCCAACCATTGTGTAAAGTCATGTTTAAATGTTTTTATAATCAACTTGCTTTCCGATCTTGTTTTAAACTTGAAGGAGAGGACTGTTCCGGTAAAAAGACAAAAAGTTGGAGGACTTGGATTAAGTATAAAGGTAGATACTTTATCATGTTTTATTTTTTCATATATATATTTTTCTATTGAACATCAAGATTATGATTTATATAAACATAACGCTCACTGTCAAAGTTGTCGTTTTCACGTAGGGCTGGCCCAATAGCTTCAAGTGAAATTTATTTTTCACTGTTCTCACCAACGTTACTATTCCAGCAAAATCAGAAACCAAAGAGAGACTATGATTCCTGACTTTCTTTTACAAACTAAGAAAATTGATAAAAAATATGAATCGGTTTGAGTTTTATTACTTAACCTTGAAACCAGAAGTATCTCCTATCACCAGATTCAATTCTAGGTTTTTTTTTTCTGCCAGCGTCGCAGTAAGCCGTCAAACACATAAGTCAGCTAGGATGTGAATCTGTCCGTTCCGAAGTCTTATCTTATATGCCGATTGTTCGTCCTTCGTGTCAGAATTAAAGGTTATAGCCAGTGCACCAGTAGTATACCACTCAACCCATAACCTTGTTTCAAATCATGTGTGCAGAATTATGAAGGATTTTTTAAAAGCATCTACCAACAGAAAACGCTTCTCTCTGATTCCATCTGATTTAACTTCTGGATGAGCGATTTAATGTTCTGGAGATTGTGAAATGGAATTTCACGCCAGACAGGGTTTCACGACACCATTCAATTTTCTGTCCTCGGCGAGCTGGAACATTGAAACGATCGTGCGGGGTTAAAGGGAAACAGTGATATATCGACAGTGAATGAAATACCTTTTATAACAGAGGCAGTCTTGTCTCAAAGAAAGATATGTTACGGACCGGTTAAAGGTGTCTTTAATTGTAGCATAATGGGTGTGAATTAAAGTTCATTGGTTGATGTGGAAATATTGCCTACACTGACCGGAGGTATAGCTAATATATGTTGCGGGCACTGCTATAATCCGTAGCTAATATCTAGGAGGGTTAAAACTGACAATATTGCAAAACACTGCCCTTTAAGTATAACTAAGATTTGGGTGGGCTAAAAGTGGATGTATTACATATACTGCTAAGAGGCATAGCTAAGATCAGGGAGAGATAAAAGTGGAAATATAGGTAGCATAAAGGTTTACAGGACATTATAGCTAAGATCGGGAGGGGTGAATGTACAAATAATGGTACTATTCTAGAAGATTATAAAAGTCACAGAAAATCAAGACATTGTTGTCATTTTGGAGGTGGCTTAGGTGCAAATGGGATGGGGTGTTGCCTTTTTTCCCTTTAAATGAGTTTTTTCTTCCACAGACCTTTTTAATCCTTGCACAATAACAAAATAAGGCTCCGAGATGCGAACAGTCCATAAAAAATATTCCGTTTACAGTGATCAGTTCTTCATCGTTAAGATACGATTCGAGTTCTTTCGGAATGGTTCTTGTGGATTTTACTTTGGTAAAACATTTGCCATGTCTGTGTGGTTGGAGGAAACTGGGAATTAATTTTTTTACTTTTAATTCAATAAAAAAAATTCTAAATTTTAGCATAAAAGTTGTTCGATTCTCAAAGCCCAGGCTGATTTTCCGAAAAGATCTTTGTCACGGAGAATTTCATTCAAAGACAACTGTTGCATCGCTTCGTTATTGTGTGTAGGCCGAATAATACATAACGGAATCAAATATTAATGACGACAGTTCTAGGATTAAACTTGGCGGTGAACAGAAAGCTCTCATTTTGATTTGATTTATGCTCTAATTTACGCTTTTTGCTTTTCTTGACAGGGTGGAGCAGAGCATAATATTCCCGTCCTGGTTTCTAGAATATTTAAGGACCAAGCAGGTGAGTCGTGTGTAATTTTTTTTTTTTTAAATTCTGTATCAATTTTCATCAAAAGTTGCTGTATAAGCAACGTCGATGGGTTCATCCGAAGTAGATCGATCGCAGTCGCTATTTTCAGGACACTCGATTCCTTCCTATCTGGTTTTCAGACGCAAAAAAGCAGAAGACACCACCCTGTGGTGGTGTCTTTCAAAAGCAAATTCCTTTTTGAGAAGAGAATTTTCTCAAATGGAATTGAAAAGTGAAGAAGAACAAAACGAAACAAAAAAAACAACTGTTTTGATTATCAAGATTATCAAAAACTACTCCGCCAATTTTCATTGCTAGTCCAGTGTACTATCCATGCGGGATAGGTATGCAGAAATTCCTGGCCGACCGCGCAGCTTTCGTGAACGTCATAACAACTCCGCCGGCCGAGTCGTTTACAGCCGTGATCAGGCAAGAGACGGAGCAATGTTTACACGAGCGGCGATAAATCATATCCCGGTTTTCTCAAATGATGCAGAGAGAGTTTTTTGTCATCCTCTTCTGCCAGCGGTGATATTTTTGCAGAGGAGGAGAGATGCGGCATCTTCATGTTGAGAACATTTTCATTTCGTTTAACGACGAAAAAACCGTGTGTCAGACCGACGTCTTATTTCTCCCTAATTCTTTCCGATCTTTGTCTATTTGCGGGTTGCAATCTTTTCTTTGTCGATACTCCTTTAGAGCCTTTCAAGGCAGCTCAACAATTTAGGTTAGCGTCAGCCAGAAATGTATTAAAAAAAAAAGAAAAAAAAGCAAGAACGAATGACAGAAATGATCTGAAGAATGATCGAAGAAATTTTCGAGAATGCTTTTCAAAATTTGCAGTGGCTACTATGCCGGTCGTTAGCTTTTTACACTTTTTTTTTTCATTTCATATTTTTTACGAGTTTTCTATAAACTCTCCAAAGAAAGCTAGTGGATTTTTTTTGGATGCAGTAAACTTCTTTTGTTTGGAGATTCAAAGTCAACTTCGAAATGTTGGTGCAATAAAAGTTTGTATTGATTTCATATCAAAATCAGTATACTATCAAACTCTCCAAAAGAAAGCTAGTGGATTTGTTTTGATGCAGTAAATGAGAAGGTTTCTTTCCAACCATAAAATGAAACTAATTTCTTTTGTTTGGAGTTTCAAAGTCAACTTTGAAATGTTAGTGCAATAAAAGTTGGTATTGATTTTCAATATCGAAATCAGTATTTAAAAATTGATCAAAATCAGCTCCTTTTTGGGAATAGACTTTGCAAGAAACACAAATAGTATAACTTAATTAAGTTATACCATAACTGACAGAAATTAGGAAGTGCATGTAAGAAGAAAGAAATTATTCCTGCAGAGAAATATGCAAACTCTCAGGGGAGGGGGAGGGGGAGGGAGGGCACGGGAAGGGTGAAGAAAGGAACAAGAATGGAGGGAAGAATATCCGTAAGACAGTATTTAAAATGAGAGGCTCTCTAAAGGGTTTTGGGAAATGGCCTGAAAATTTTTGATCTACTGTTACTGGGCCCCCCAAGTCATGTCATCCGCAGAAAATGTCGCCAGAGCGTGAAATTGTAATCCGTGGTTAAGTTTCCCCCCATGGATCTGTTTTTACCACCGGTGAGAGTATTTCCTTTATCCAAGTTTATTTTGAAATGATTGCCTTATCTTTGGCCAAGCACATTCTATCAGTGAATCCAAGTGACAAAAACCAATTTTCGGCGGGAAGTGTGTTTTGTTGTTGAATTCAGCAGCTAGATTTGATACCGTTAAAATGTGAATGATGGACTCCATCCTCCTCCCACTCTCCCGCCTCTTCTGTAACAGATGTCTCAAAGATGAAAAAAATCAGTCTTTTTTCCACACAGAAACTACTGTTTGTTAATTTACATCAGATATGTCATCAAAAAAACACAACAGTAACAACAGTTACTTTCGCGAGTTCCTGCTTGCAGGAGGATCTAAAATACATACATACATACACGCATACATGCACATATACATACTTTCAACAGTTGGAAAATAGAAGGGGAAAAAATCATAAAAAAGTAAAACAGGGAAGAGGAGAGAGCGATAGAGAGGTTACGTCCCCCCAGCCTTGCCCCAGACCTGACACCACCCCACCCTTAACTCTGTAAGCTGTTCTTGAGAGTATTAAGCATGATTATTAAACCTTTTTATAAAGGTTAAGCCTGTATAAGAGCCTGTATTAAGCCCTTGATACAGGTTGTCGAACAACTTGCACCCCAGTAGAAGCGTCTTGAAATCCACTGAATATTGACTGTATGTTGACACTGTATGTTGACTGCACTCAACAGATATGAAAGGGGAAGTTAATGTCTGGTCAAAAGGGCTGTTGACGTCTCTTCAAGGCTATTTATAGGGGACAGTTCAATTATGTGGACGGCTTTGAGAGAGACACTGTTTTACAAAGGCAGTGAACCTCTGTCTTAATCACATAGAACTGGAAAAAAGTAGCTGTTGCAAACTTTTAGAAGCTACATTGGTTTGATCTGCTAACTTACAAGCAGGCAAGCATCCCTGGTGTACACGTATAAACTTTCGTCATCGCAAAGTATGTTCGGCGAATGCTTGTAAACGTCGAGTGGAAAACGAATCATGCACAGCTTTCGAAACAGGCCACGAAAGCATGAAACTTCAAAGCGAGGATTTGCCTCTGAGGCTTTTGCAGACACCAAAGGGTTTAAATGCTGTCTGTGCTACTTTGATCTTTCCATCGCTACAACCGTCATGCTTCTAAAAAGAAAAAATCGGGTTAATAATTAAGTTACATGCATTGAGATCTCTCGTCAAATCAATTCTTTTTAGGGCAGCAACTAAAGAAAGATTCACCTGTGCTCAATTTGATTAGTCGCCGAGAATAGAGGTCAGGCAATAATGGAGGGTATAAAACATATGACAACCTTTCTATCTAGTACTCACACTTTCATTTATATTTAGCAGCCCGGTTGTAACGAGAGACTAAAGTAACGAGAGAAAGAAAAAAAATCAATTCGGGATAGCTACTAGCATGTATGTGAGTTCTTAGAAATTGTGTTAATGGAACAGCGAGAGAATTTATTTGTCGGTCGGTTAAATAATATATCAACATAATGAAGGTCGCTATTTTATATGCTTTTATTAAATGGAACGAGTGCGTGCTCAGGAACAACACAAGAAAGGTGTTCAGTTTTAGCAGATCTTGTTTCATCTTGTGAAATCAAATTAATTTTGTCCTTGAAAATTTCAGTTTTCACAATTGTCTGGTTCTTTACTTTCTCTGTGATGTTGGAAGAAGAGCTTTACGGAATTGTGCAATTTAATTTCTGTATAGTTGTTAGTAGAAATTTTGTCTGTTGCTTTTGGTGGGGGTTAAAGGTCAGTTGAGGTCAATTGACACCCAAACCAGAAAGCCTTGTAAAAGGGGCTTGTCCATTATGAGTAAAATGGCCTCCGTTCTTTTGGACAAAGTTTTCACTTGCATGGTGGATTGTTTTATTGTGTAACAAGTCAACGGTTTTCTGATTTGAACATTTTTTTTTTTAAATCAACCCAAATATTTGCGTACTTGAAACTAATAATTGAATGACAAATAGATATACATATGTATGAGACTGTGCAATTACTGTCATTAACTGCCATTAACTGCCATTCTATCCTAAGCTTACTTTGATGTTTGACCGTTAGCTATCTTCATTTTTTTCTACAGCGGATCAAACAGGCCAGCTATTTGTTGGAGATGCAATTTTGAAGGTGAGTGAAATTGGTTTGGTCCTGAAAGCTTACTCTACCTATCACTCACAACTTATGCAATCCTACCATAGAGCTATACCATGTCCTGAAGGTAGCATACCCAAAATTAAAAGCCCCAGTGACTTACAGACTTAATCACAAAAGTGATGTGGTGTTTAAGTCTAGATGGAAGTTCTCACAGTTAGCTAAACGCTACCCATCACTGGATAGCTGACAAGCTCAATGGGCCAATTCATGGCACCCATCCATTTTCCATATCATGACTATGCAGATTTTTGGAACTTTCCTTCACTTGTAAACAAAGTTCTTTACTCAGTAATAAACAAATTTCGTACGCTGCTCCTGGGAGACCCGAAGGGATCTAAAATTGCCTCAGTTGGCTCAATTTTTGCACCACATTTACTTCTATTCATGCTCTTTAACATGCAAGCCACAAAAAAAAAACAGATCCTCATTGAAAACAGGTCAAAAAAGATGTTCTCCTGCTGCTTTTTGGCACATTTCCTCAAGGAGAACACTCGGGCAGATTGACAGAGACTCAAATAGGGGTTTGCCATCTGAAGCCCCCACCTCATAGGTCCTAATTGGAATGATGAGCTTGGAATTACAATACTTCATATTTTTACTTTCCTTACATTAAAGAAGCATCAGTTATGGTCATGCTAACAGTCAGACTTCTACTGATTGTTTATCTCCTACCTCTCCTCTTCCCCTGTTGGTTTCTTTCTTTCTTCTCTCCATCCCTTGTCTACTAATCCCCTTACATCTATTTCTTTGTGTTCACCATGCTCATTAACCTGTCTGTATTCTGTGCGTGTTTTTGTCCCTTCTGTAACTGTTACTTGTCATTTAGCCTTTGAAGAAGATCCTGCTAGGATCGAAACGTCAGGCCAACTTACTTTTACACATTCTATTACAAAGGCTCTCTAGTGGATCAGCAGTTTGCTAACAGTTTTATTTTATTTTGATTGTTTATCCTAACGAGTGTGGCTTAAAGAAATCTGCTAGTTAGTAGAGAGAACCATATTCTATTTATCAATAATCAGAGGTGTAGCTTAGCGCAATGTTCATGCTGGCAGGCAGACCAACGGAGTCTGTCTCTATAAGGGGTGTGGCTTTACGGTGGCCAGAAGTCCAGCTTTAGTCCGGACAGTCCGGCTTTTGAGCACTCCGTCCCCTGTCCAGCGACACTTCGAGTCGGACGTTAAATTTGTCCACTTTTTTGAGGTCTGACTAAAAAAAAATTTATAAAGTTCCTCTGGTGTACTTGAAACAGTGGAAACGGAAGGCCATAATAACCGTTAACATATAGTTATGATAGGTTTTTGCTGGATTTATATAGGCAAACACAAAGTATCATGTTAGAAATTTTATTTCATAAAATGACTAAAGTGATCATCTGTTTGTTGTTTCTGCAACACAATTTAAATTTTATAATTTTTTCTTTTAAATTCATAGTATATATGTATATATGTATATAGTAACCTATGACCATGTATGCAGTGTCCTCTGTTTTGGAAATTTGGACATGGCCACCCTATGTGGCTGAAACCAGTCTGCTCGTTGGTAGAGTGTACCATATCTGTTTATCAATATCAGAGGTGAAGCTTTAAAGGGTGTGAAGACTGGCGCAAAAAGAAACGTCTAATGATGGTAATTTGACCTAGTTTCGAATGAGGTGTAACAGAAGTGTTAAACACCACCATCGATCCCAGAAAATACACACACAGCTCGCTACTGTCGGTAATTAGCCACTAGTGTACAGTCAGTACATACAGCTGCGGTCAACACCCACAGCACAGTATACAAACGATACAGCGATGGACATCTCAGGTCCAGCTAAAGATAACAATTAAGGTATCACGTTTCATTACTGTCTGCATTTTGTAGCGACACGAACAAAACGTCACTCGCAAGCAACAGAAAGTTAACTTTTTCAGATGGCCACACGCGGTTTGGGGCGAGTCTTCAATGCCTTTAATAGAGGACTGTATATGCTGGCAGGCAGACCAATGGAGACTGTTTGTGGTGTAGAGGTAGTCTGTCTGTTTGCCAAAGGGATATATGTTCTCACAGGCAGACTCATACAGTTCTGTTTGTCCTAATGGGTGTGACTTGGAGAAAAAACATATATGTTTATTGGCAGAATTATACAATCCCATTAATGGATGTGTTTAATTAATGGTTGCTTAACACGAACATACACAGATGAGTATAGTGGGCCTCTCTGCCCTTATCCCATAAACTCACTTCCTCTTCGGTCAAGTATCCGATGGTTCACTTTGATACGTGAAAGAGAAACAGCAAATTTATGTCTTACAAATGAGGGTTTTCCCCCTAAGCTCAAACACTTATCTCTTTACTGCCATATTTTATAACAACTTTATAGTGCGTGAAACGGAAAAACAAATTATTTTACGAGTCACATCCGATGGATTTGATTTACCACAAATCATATATTATTGACTTGTCGCTGGACGGAAATCCAATCATTTAAAATATCTAGGGTACCAAATACGGGCAAGTCCTAAAGCCTCAAGGTATTTACTGTGTACGGTGCGGGATTGTTCATTACGTACCTCGCTTGGAAATGGCCTCATTGTTAATAATTAAATGGAAATAACTACGAGCTACCTGTCGTGCGGTCTATTTTTTCTTCTCCCCGGTCAGTCTGGTTTCAGAACCTTTTCGAGCATTTTAATGGCATACCGACCATACTGAACCATGTCTCATTGGACTGTTGCCGTAATAAATCATAAAAAATGTTTGCATTCACGTCTGTCACCTCGCATCCTCACGGGACTAATCTTTTTACCGCTAACTGCAAACGGATCTCTCTCGTAGTGAGAATTCTTTGGTCACCGTCTATCGGAAACAAATTTGGGACTATAAAACTTCCATCTTTTACAACTGTGTATCTAGGTTGATAGCAGTGTAATTTTCTGTAAACAGTATCTTTATTTCTTGGTGGATGGTCTTGAGAGATGTATAAAGTCCAAATTGTCAACACAGAGAGCAGGAACCGACGGATGGATTGTCCTTTGACGCTTTTTTTAAAAGAAGTGATTTGTGAATGTTAACCAGAGTAACACACACGGTACAGAAACTGTATTTTTGATATTATTGTCTTTTTTTTTGCATCGCAGGTCAATGGTATGTCAATAGAGCACGCAACACACGATGAAGCAGTGAGTTCAAAGTTTTAAATTGATCAAGTTTTTCTCCCTGGTTAACCCTCTCAAAGTCATCAGTCTAGGCCCTACACATTTTTAGCTAAGTTGATAAAAGAACTAAACTTGATAAAAAAAAAAACTATTGGTTCTTTTAATATTTCCAATTAATATTTTGAGAAATATTAAATGAAACAGATAATGATTTGACTTTTCCTTGCTTATGGAGCTGTTTCACTCTGAAAGTACTCATTGGCAATAGTACTGACTATGAAGAATAATCACTCTTGTTAGTTACTATGTGTAGTGTTTCCAATGGAGAGTTCCCCCCCCCCCACTCCCCTCTCCCCCTTAGTGCTCATGAAGGGGCTACAAACTGGCAAGCAGACTAACCAGTTCCTGACATTTAAAAGGACAACAACATGGCCCCTAAAAATGCTAGATTTTTGCTAATAATGGTCACCAGGGCTCACATTTCAACAGACTAGTTTTACTACCACCCCTCACAGCAATGTAACCCTCAACGGAGAATTACCGAACCGAATGCTCGTCAATCCCCAGGAGTAGCTGAGAGAGTTAGAATGTCTTTTTGGAGAGTGAAAGTAATTTTAAAGCTGCTAAAATGTTGGGGCCAATAACTGATGACCTTATAGCAGCTCTGCTCTACTTCACATATGCAAAGTGCATGGCTAGGTCTAGGGAATTGAAATGTGGTATTGACACAAGTGTGGCTGAATGTTTTTCAAAAATGTTGAAGGGGCTTGGTATAGGTATTGAGCATTTGATTGGTTAGTATACACAATAAGGTTATGTGTGATGTATCTTTCTTTTTGGCAAGAACATTGATAAATTAAATACTGCCAGTTGTTAATGTATACTGCCCCCCCCCCCCAGTCTGGTGGGTGGGGGGACTTAAGGACTTGCCAAGAACAAATGAAAATACTTTAAACTTTTAGGACACAGAATTTTTCGATTTTGAAGTCAGTAAAATGGTATTAAGTACATAGATATCACAGTAAGATGGAGGGGGATAGTACATGGTTTGACTGGAGTGATCAAAGTTATAACCCAAATTGATGCCAAATACAGGTTTACCCGTGACTCGCTGAAAACGAGCTGTGCTTCTTTGCAGACTGGAATAAAATTATACAGAAACTCGATGATGGAATGGCTCTTTTTTTCATTTTCTTGCCAGGTTGTGGCTTTGAAGAATGCCGGCACGGAAGTTACGTTAACAGTCCGACATTTTCGGGCAGCAACACCATACCTCAAGCAAGCAGGTAAGAACGGACAGCCTTCTTTTTATGACAAAAATGCAAACTTCTAAAGAACTACCCCCCCCCCCACACACACAACATCCTCTTGGCCAGCCAGTCAGTGATTACTCTGATGGCAAACAGCTTCTTACATGAATCTGCAGATAGCAGAGAGGGAAGGCAACCAATCCGAACACATCGCAGCTACGACATTATATCATTTCGTAAATCAGGCTGCTGTTGACAGTTATATTAAGGGTCCAATAGTTATTTCCAGCCTTGCTACCGGCTTTGTAAATTGCATCGGTCCAACGATGGCATAATTGTTTACAGTACTGTTACTGCCGTTCCGTATTCCGTACGCAGAGGTTTTCCAATGATGTGTGTAATTTACATCTCGAGACAGATATGGAGAGAGATAGAGCGCGAGAGACAGAGAGAAACAGAGAGAGAGCATTAATATCTGGTGAGGAATTTGTCATTGAGATGAGTAGCGGACTTTTGTGGACTAATATAAATAGTTGCAGAGCATTAGAAAACATGAAAGCTCACTGAATCTGGTTTCGGGAGCTAGGAGGAAAGTGAGATATTACAGGAAGAGGCAAAGACTTTTACAATCCTTGAGAGTATTCGCAGTACGAAGAAAAACAACGATAAAGGACTTCAACCTCCGAGGTCACAAAGTTTAATGGCCGACAGGGCAAAACTTGACAGCCGATGGGACTGCCAGACCCGAATGTACTGGAACAACAACCTAACAAAAAAGTTGAATGGAATTTTAAGTGGACTGTCTTAGGCGTTTGTCTCATTGGGTGCATTTTTAATGAGATTAACAACTGTCGGTCGTTTGTAACATAGCAAATACCATCGGGGAGGGAGTCGTGCCGAATTTCAACCGTCTTTGGGTATAAAACAGCACCGGTCGTGATAAAAGCGGCAAGTGATTTAAAAATAAGAGACAAAGATTTGTTATTTGCCTGGAAAACGTTGCATCCAATATTTTTTCTGACAGTAAAAATCTTGGGTTGGATAACTATCCTTAACATGGCAGTCTTCATTTTCGAGGGAGACCAAAATTAGCAGCACATTCTATCTTGTAAAACTTGAAAGTGCTCTCAAGTATCAGTTCTTTTGTTTTGAAAAGAATTTGTTGCAAGGACCAACATAAAGACAGAAATAATCTTCATGAAAGTAACCGTAAGATTAAATGTAGGTTAGAATAAGGGTCATGTTCTAATATGCATCTGAATTTTGTAGGTCCTTCACAATGCTAAAAAGGAAACAAAAAATGTCTAGGCAATCATTCTGCTTCAGAAAGTCCCCAGAGATACGTACAACATATGGAGTGTATAGATATTGTGTCTGATGGTTGTAATATTGAAGCCGTTAGCTGTCGTAAGAATAACATTACGATCAATATGACCTTTAGTGAGGTTTTAAATTAACTATAACCTTCAACTGTAGAAACATGTACACAAGTGCAAAATGGCCGCTGGCAGTATATGTATGGTAACTATGGCCTTGTAAACAATCACTAAGTATGGAAGGCCGGGAATGACACAACTATCATGCAAGTAACTATGGAATGAAAAAGAACACAATATCATCACATTAACAATGAATGCTGCCCTCTTGGATGTAGACGGTATTTTCCCGCAGCCAATAAGCTACAAAACCCATTCCTTTTAAAAAAGTTCGCTGTTATAAATTAGTTGACTGATGGTTCTATGGATTACGTGTCGTAGTTGCGTATATGTTTGTTAATTCAGTTTATGCTTCTTGGAAGGTGTCTTGACTCTATACATTTGTAACATGAAATGATTAGTTGCAATGTCTGCACAGTTAAACCTATACATGTGTAACATGAGGTGATTAGTTGCAATGTCTGCACAGTTAAACCTATACATGTGTTACATGAGGTGATTAGTTGCAATGTCTACACAGTTAAACCTATACATGTGTTACATGAGGTGATTAGTTGCAATGTCTGCACAGTTAAACATAGGTCTCCTGCTGTCGAACAGAATGCCAAGAGGTGCATGGTTGTCCTCAGGTGAGAGAAATATGGAATATGATATCTTGGCTCATTTTAATCAATGTCTTCCTTTGATCAATAGCAATCAAACCTCAAAACAAGCTTAGGTCATTTACCAATCTATGTAGTACTAACACAATGTGTCTGTGTACATTAAAGTCATTGATGAGCCTTGTATGTTGCTACTGCAATGGGAGTCTTTGTCAGGGAGATTCAGAAGTGTCTAAAAGTGACCACTTGAGCGATACTGGATATGTTTACCTCCTCAGAGGCCCCAGTGTGGCATTGTAAATTTAATAGAAAAAGATTTCACAGTGTGACATCACTTCACTATCCTTGAAACTATAGAGGTCTTGTGCTTGTAGTGCATACACTGAGAAGAGAGAGAGAGACACTCACATTTGCTGTGAGATATTAAAACCTTTATTGATGTTTGCAATGATCTGTTCAGACAGTTGGTTCGTTACGTTAGGGTCGTTAACTCCCATCATAACCAGTCACAGATGTTCGCTCTTTATTTTATTCAAGTATCTTACTTAGCTGCAAACGTTTCTTCTCTATTCATATATCCTACTCAGTCACAAATGTTGCTTTATTATTCTACCCAGTCACAAATATTTCTTATTCTTACACAAACGTTTCTTCTGTGTTCATAGATCTTACCCAATCACAAATGTTTCTTCTTTATTCTTAAATATCCTACCCAGTCACAAATATTTTATTCTTACACGAACATGTTTCTGTATTCACATATCTTACCCAGTTACAAAAATACATATTTGTTAACTATTCTCTTAACCTCCCTCAAAATGTTAATTTACAAAAACCAAACAATCTGCTTTAAAAGTTAGAATTATTTGTGTACTTTTTGCTGCGATCTGTTTAATTAAAAACATTTTGATTAGGAGCTTTTGAGAGAAAACAATTTTCTTTGCTTTTCAAGTGACTTTTTCGATAATAATTGCTAATTTTGTCTTCCCTTTTGCAACTATTTTGCAATGCACAGGTAGGTGTTAAAAAAATCCTGTTATATATTTCTGTTGCAATGTATGTTTAAAATTTATGGTTTTATGAAGGGAATAAACTCTGGTGGCATTTGCATTTTTGTTGTGTGATTTGTGAAAGCATGGTTATACCTTTCACTGCAATTTAAGAGGCCGGCCTATTTGGATGGGGTTTGCAACTGACAAGTTCTCCTTTTTTTTTTTCCTTTTCTTTTTGTTTGCTCGTTGTTTTCTGCAGCTAAATTGGCAGACAGGGGTAAAGAGGAGATAAATCACCATGACGACAGCACAGACAGTAATATGGACGGTTGGCAGGTACCAGCACTCTCTTATTTTTTCATTTCATTTCATTTATTTCGTCTATACATAAGAGAACAATAGAACCAAGTGGTATAGTATAAACAGGACACTAGAAAAACAATAGTAGTTTATCGAGCTAGCGACCAAAAAATAACAAATAACAATGAAAGAAGGTAACAATTAAGAGTAGAGAAATATAAACATGAGATAATCAATACTCAGTCAGCGTAGTTTTCAATTAGGTGGGCTTTTAGTTTGCGCTTAAACGTTACATAAGATTTAACAGTTTTTATATCATTCGGAAGCACTTTCCAGGTTTTATAGCAGTAGTTATTCAAGAGTAATTTACCGTGTTTCGAGTGATGTCTGCTAACTGAAAAATAGGTATTATTCCTCGTGCTGTTACGAATATACGCGGAATTACTGGGATTAACAATATTACTAAAGACATGGGGGAGAATATTGTTGATATATAAACACTCTCTGCTCTCTATTAGAACCAAATGATGCTTCAGAAGGTAGCTCCCTGATATCGTCTGTAGGCAAAGCCAAACCAGATTGATATTGAGTCAGCTCATGGCTATACTCTTCAAGACATTTAAACCAAAAAAATCAAGTTGTAAAACTCATATTATTTGGAAAGACGTTTTTCTTTTGAATGATGAGAATGAAAGGAAAAATAATGGATTTATTCACATATTATGCAATGCTTGAGTCGGACTTGAGTCCAGGCTTAGGGACAGACCACTGAAGTTGTAATTTCGAGGTTGTTGACTCGACGGCTGAATTACCAGTATCCATTCCGATCGCCGAAATTTGTGTGTCGTCTGTGAGAGGTACTTCCTTTCGATAAATTTGCTTCTTTTTTTTGAAAAGAATAGAAAGAGTAAATGAAGTAAAAAGCAATCATTGCCCAGCCCAAAGTAGTTTCAAACCAAGATAAGATTGGGTTAACTTATAGAGATGACTACTTAATGCTGTCCAATGACTTTCGTTACTTTAGATATTTA
Organism: Apostichopus californicus; assembly: GCA_020650975.1. Lineage (NCBI taxonomy): Eukaryota > Metazoa > Echinodermata > Holothuroidea > Aspidochirotida > Stichopodidae > Apostichopus > Apostichopus californicus. The sequence goes on from JAIPMN010007057.1 coordinate 21,788, forward strand.
GAAAGTTAAGGGTAAAATTCAGAACCATTTAGTTTGAGGAAAAACAGAGAGACATCTGTTCATATTTGATGGTCTTAGTACCTTTCCAATTGTCGTAAAGTGAGTATTATTTCAAGTTGGTTGGTCATAAAAACTAATGCGAGTATGACACGTCAAGAAAATTGATAGCAAAATTATCAGAATGACCCAAGCATGTTTTTATTTCATCTAACAGAGAAAATTCAGATTTTGTTTTTTTAATTTTTGCATTTGATTATTTATACTAAAATGCACTAAATATAATCAAATGTTGGAGGTGAAAATTTTTTAAAACTGGAATGAAGTAAAAGAAGAATTTGTAAGGCGAATCAAATGAAGGAGGATTCTGCTAATGGATCAATTTGTAATCTTCATATGCTTCAGTTAAAAACAAAAATACAAAATAGTTGACCAGACACAAGCAGGTGTTTTTGGGGGAGTTCATGAATAAAATGTTGTAGCAATTTCAGTCCAGAGTTTGTCCTGGCACAGTTGAAGATGCCAGAGGGTGGCAGTTTATGAGAAGAAAAAAAATGGGGGGGGGGATGGGATGGGAGGTTCTTGTTGTACAAATGATTTTTACATTATATCGTGGATTATTCTGCAGACTCGGAACGCCACCCTCTCGCTCCCTGAAGATGACTCACCAGAGGCGAATCAACCCAAGTTACAGAAGAGATGGGTGGATGTTGGTACCATACCCTTACAGATGGCAAGAGTTACCAGGTACCAGCAAGGTACAGACAAACAAAGGTACAGTATCCAAAGGGTCAAGATTGGAATGTGTCATTTATCTTGAAGACTGCCCTCACTTTACCCGAAATGATCGGTTGCGAATGGAGACGTGAAAAGTCAGCGGTCATCATTGTTATCTTTAATCACACGAAGCAAGTGATAACGAAGCCCCACCTCCTCCCTCACTATATCTTCCAAAGGGAGAAAAGCTCAGAAGATCTTTGTCGTGTATGATGTCGGTATGCTTCAGCAATTTTAAAAACCATAATCACTTATTGTACTAGTATCAATTGCCCCTGTAACTTCCTAGCTAGGGAATGGTACAAAGAAATCACACATTTTATTTTGTCTCTTGCATTTTTCTGAATCACTTTCAGTACTGGAAGTAGGTGGTGCATTTACCTGTGTATACTCTACTACCCTAGTGCACTGCTAGCCATCAAATTCACTCCTGTAACTAGCACATTGCTTCATAGGAAGACTGAAACATTGTCTGGACTCTTATTTATACTTCCATTCAGCTGTTCATTAACATAACAATGAAATTTCAATAACATTTTTTGCTGTGAGATATATATATATGCAATTTAAGGTTAGGCTAGCTTTATCTGCTGTGAAAATGTTATGCATGTAATGTTAGGCTAGAAACCTAAAGTAGTGAAGCAAAGTAAAATGGGGGTATTCCGCGAGACCGAAGGTCCGCGAGACCGAAATTAAAAAAAGGTCCGCGAGACCGAAATAAAAAAAAAGGTCCGCGAGACCGAAATTAAAAAAAGGTCCGCGAGACCGAAATTAAAAATCGAAATTAAAAAAATGTCCGCGAGACCGAAATTAAAAAAATGTCCGCGAGACCGAAATTAAAAAAAGGTCCGCGAGACCGAAATTAAAAAAAGGTCCGCGAGACCGAAATTAAAAAAAG
>JAIPMN010007058.1:5392-24676 GCA_020650975.1 Apostichopus californicus
TGCAGGATATGGGATAGAGGGGGGGGGGGGAACGAGCTATAAGAACAATATCAATTCCATTAGGTATACGGTGCACAGAATTTACCACTACTCTAAAGGTACAGTAAAATTGATGAACACAAACATTGACATGCCAGTAGAAAATGATCAAAAACAATATTATTAATAAAACTAATAAAGAATTAGTCCTTGAGGTCCATCTCATCACAAAATATCGACACGATCACTCACACCCTTTTTTTCCTGCCTTGGTGTCAATCTGATTTAATTGAAGCTACAGTACATGTATCATGATAAACACACAAATCACTGACATTAATCCTCACACATACGGAGAGTGTACAGTTCTGGAGATATTCAGAATTTCTAACATACACTGTCTACTTATAGGACTGACAAGTGAAATGATGTATGTACAGCAGTATGGTAAGATTTATGTTGGATAAAACTTTTGACAATATTTTGAAAGATATTCTACTGGCAAGAAATATGTGATGATGACCATCCAAATTTACAATATTTCTTTTGTTTTTTTTTCCTCGTAAAAATTAATTTAACAGTGCTCCAAAAAGACTGAATGTTTGTAAATACTGTAAGAACTGAATTTTGATGTACAGTACTTCAGCAAAGGTCAACTGGTTGACAAGCCGATCAACGTTTGAAAATATACTGTACTGTCAGAAAAAAATTGAAAGTTTGGAAAACTTTTGCCTTGGAGGTGTTTTCTATTCCCAAACGTCTTCGACAGGATCATATTCAATATGAAATAAAAAACATGCCAAAATTTCAGTCACTGTTGTGGTCACTTAGTAACTGTTTTGCAACACTATTACACAGTAAACAAGGTTCTGACAATCTGACTACTGACTTTCAGTGACAGCAAATGCTGTTCCTCTCAAGTTATCAAAAAGTATATCTTACCTAACAGTGAGTAACTTCTGTAAATAGTGTAAATGCAACACAACTTACTGTCACTGTTTCACGCTTCCTCTTGAAAATGCCCCCAAAAAATATGTTTTGAGTTACCAACAAGACTAAAGTTATAATTATATGTTTCCACTATTCCAGTTCCAGTGTAACCTCCCACAAATCATGAATGTTACACAGTAAATCCGTAGTACGGTAAATTTATGAAATCGATAGAGAACAGTCCTGTATATCACGGCGATCCAGACGTTGTCCTACAGCTCTGTAAAACTATCGCTTTTCCTTAACTTTCACTTAAATTTGAGAAAAATATTAATGGATATTTAGTTTTTGATCAACCATTATTTATATATTTTAGACAATGAAAGCTTTAAAAAAAAAATCAACCTTTATTGCAAAAGATCACTGAAAACTATAAATATATCTAGAGTGCAGATACTGTATTACAGTACTAAAACCCTGTCAGAGAAAACATGGCACAGCTACCCAAAAAAATGAGAGACTTTCACATGTACGGCCAGGACTGAACTGAAAGTCGATACGAGCCAAACCGAAACATTATACCTCTTGAAGAGTCATTATATGACGAGCAAATAGGTCATCAGGTAGAGGAAAACAAGTTCAAACGGAAAGGAAATAAAACAGGAGGAAATCTTCACGCTGATGAGAATCGGCTAATGAGTGAATGACTAAACGGAGGTAGCCCTCAGCAAAGAAATCATTCAGGCTAGTTTTGACAATGGACAGTAAGTGGCAATCGATGTGCACAGGAAATATTTGAAATTAATTTATTCACATTTTTTGTCTAGATGATTGACAGTTTCAAAGGTTAAGGGTCTCAAATCATTTGTTTCCTTTCCAATGCATTGTACAGTACATAGTCACATCCTGAATAAGTATCCTCTGGCTATTGTACTTACAGTACAATGATATCTTAAAATAACCACTGGACACACTGTATTATTATACAGACCTGTACAGTAGGTTCAAACAATGTACTTGGAGTTATTCATGAATCTATTGTGAACTGTCCAAATAAGCAAGCAAACAATATCATCTATTGTCACTTAATTTATATGTTTCCAAAAAGGTACTGCAGTCCACCAAAGTGCATTCAGCTAATCACAGTCATCAGGTCTGGTAATGAAAAGGATGTTAGAGGGCAGTATTGTAGTTTTATGGAAAGAACTATTAAGACCTAGATGTTAAACCATAGACATTTTATTTGTTTCTTTTAAGGAATTTTAAGTACTGTATCTTGAAAACAACAACAACTGTAGGAAAGCATTACCTACAGTCATAATTTAATAATTTCATACAAACAAGCCCAATAGCCATGATGACAGCACAAACTCGGCTTTTGTCAGAATATTTTTTCCCCACTTTCTCCATGTCATTTGATGAATTTCTCTTTAGTTTTCTACCTGGGGATTTCAATCAATTGTCTGAACTGACAAGTACATTATTTCCATCGGACTAGAAACCCTCAACACTTTCACAAATGAAACTTCAACTTTCTAAACTATATGGTAAACACATTAACTTTGAAAATTTCTTAGAAACGTAAAATGCGCAAAGTCATAGCTGTACTCATAAAATTTCACCAAACTTTAAAAGTTAGTACATGTACTATGTAGATCGCCACAATACTAAATTGCTATTACGATGTGATTTTGACCTTTAAAGGTGCAGAAATTTCCCAACATTTTACATTAAAAAACAAAATAAATTTCAGGCAAAATTTTGAAATATATCTCTCTTATACTGTAAGGTAGTTAAGCTGGATCTGTGAGCCATTACCTCAATCTCAGGTATGATTGTACATGTATGATTAAGTGTACATGATTAAGTACATGTACAGTACATGATTGTACATGTACATGATTATTACATGTACATGATTGTACATGATTAAGTACATGTATGATTAAGTGTACAGTAGTCAGAGGTAATATAAGTACTGACTCAATGACTCTATTTACTGTACTGAGTGTATGAAAGTTCACATTCAGTAAGTAATGGAAATGGACACGTGTATGCACTTGACAACATACAGACAGTATAAATGTAGCCAAAATAATGCACGGATCAATGGACTGAAAAGTGAAACAGCCGGGGTAACTGCGAATGGGGCAATTTTTGAACATCCTACGTATATACTTGACAGACTCAATACATGGTACCATGACCAACATTCAAATGTTGCGACATATGAATATTTTTAACTGTATGACTGTAGGTTTCAAAGGTGAACATTTTTGAGCAAACAAAGTTCTGTTATCCTGAAGGGCAAGCAGAAAGGGGAGGGCACATTATGTATAGTACATGTACACAGTATGGACTATATAACAAAAATCATTGTACTGTACATAGATACATGTGTATACATACTGTACAATATTACTGAATAAAGGCTGGTCTTGTTGTACATGGTATTTATGATGGTAATACAGTAAGCATGTTGTCCATTTTAAATCAAGAGGCATAAAATCCATTTAAAATACTGTAGTCAAGAAATCTAAAACATAAGCATCTTACAGGAGGGCCTTTTTGAAGATATTTATGTCATAGTCCAACAAACAAAAGGAAAACATAAGAACTAGGAGGTAGTTCTACAAAATGTTTTTATCTATTGTACAGTATACATGATATTCTGGTTTTCAAGGGTAATTCACCTTTGTATTGAATACTGGCGTTAAGGCACATGCTGTAGATCCTACATTGTCTATTGTTTTAAAAGTTCTAAATTAAAATTCTCGACCTATATTTATGCATGTTCTTTTATAATAATTTCATGCAAATTTATACAACAGAATACCCTTGGGTTACATTCAACACCAATTGTCCTTGCCAAACATGTTTATATTTTGCATTGTAAGTCTATTTTTTGGCCATGAATTGTTTTATTAAATAATTTTGTTTTCCTACTGAGTTGCATGTGCCATAGAGAACTGACCTTGGTTTTGTACATTAGTATTCTAGACTACATACAGACTACATACAGTACTGTACATAGTTTACCATAGTCCAGTACTATGACACTAACAGAAGCTCCACGATCTCTGAACTGTCACTTAAAAAGTGGTAAACAGACTTACAAACTACTAACTTGACTCAATATCAATGATTCTTGACCCGCTTAAACATACAAGCTTCTGGCACAATTAATTCTCAAATATAATTTTTTTTATTTTTTGTTGTTGATATTATGACACCAATCAATGCATTTAAGAAAGAAATTATACTAGAGGGTAGGAGGAACCCAAATAAGATTCTGAAGGTGAACTTATAGTATACACTATAATTATTTACCATACAGTACAGTACAGGACAGTACTGTACAGTATAATACAGTACAGTATATGAATTGTATAGTAAAGTACAGTGCTGTACTGTACTATGGACTTAGTATAATACTGTACATATTGTACAGTAAAGTACAGGACCTACAGTACTGTACCGGTATGTAGAGTAAGGTAGTCCGAGCTAACTTAAGAGTTAGACCAGGACCTATCAATAGCACCATGTACGTACTAAACTGAAGATATTGCTTAAATTACTGCATGGTCCGTGCATACTTCTTGAGTCTCATGTCACATCAGAAAGTGCCCTTCTTTTCCTCCTTCTGTCCCCTTTGCCCTCTCCCTACCTGTCCATTCATCCCACGCCCCCACCCACACCCAACTACTGTACTGTACCTAGTACAGGTACCTACTGTAGTAAGTTTACACTTACTGTAAACCTCCTATGAGAATTACAGCATAAGGTTTGTTTTGACAGACTGATAAAAATCTAATATTTATTGATCAAACAGTGAACAGTTCTTACAATTAAGCCTTGATAACATCTATGTGGCTATATCAATATGTACAGTCTATGTACAGTAGTATGAACTGCAATAACACACCACCCAGAAGGAATAAAAATTACAAGGTCTTGAGGAAGGTCTATAGTTTTCCTATGGAAACATTGAGTTTACTGTACTTTTTTATCATGTTCTAACACTCTGTAACAAACTACTGTATTATTGCACTGTAGTGTCACCGAAAATACGATACAAATCATGGGTGACTTCTGATACATGTACATTACGAAATACTCCCTTTTAAAAAAAAAATGGGAAAAAAAATGAAATAAAACTTGGTACTGTAACACTTCCATAATGCTTTATGTTGACACAGCCTGAATCCATTGACAAAATATAAAAGCATGAATGAAGCCCATTAACAGTTCCTGTACCCACGTTTTTCTTACACTGAGAAAATAAGATCCACAAAAAGAAAATTATATCAAAGCATTTTCCACAAAAATAACCAAAGAAACCCACTCTTGTACAAAACGAATACAGCAAGCAGGGAAAACTGCAAAAAACAAAAAATGATGCCACAAGTATCGTACGCTCCTATCCAACAGACAAACTTCCGAAAGTCGATCTTCGTTCACAGTGCGACTCTGTCGCCGTCCCAGAGATCAATGTGTCATTGAAAAACCCCTGCACGCACTCAAACAATAGATTCCATCGGAAATAGCCATCCACAATGACTAATTGATCAAGGGGTAAATCACCTCCCTGCCATGAGATGTCTGTAGCGAGTGCCACCCTAATCTTTTACAATGACGGTATGCAGGTTCTCTTTCTTCCTCCAGAGCCGTGGCGTCGTAAACAAACCATCTTTCTTCTTTTTTTCTTTTCCCATTTTTTTTTTTTTTGTCGTCGTCGTCTCTGAATGAAACCAACGTCACGCTTATCAGCGACTGGCTATTTATACGATGTGATGCAATTAAGCCTGCTCCGGCCTGAACTGCACACATGATGATAATGGTAGCCGAGTGCACTGCTAATTGTGGGAGGCAGGCCCCCCAAATATAGGCAGACGAGGAATGTGTGCCATGCGTCTCAAGTGCGGAGATAAAAGTCGAGCTGGTTACTCAGCATACCGGGAACTCTATCAGATTACTGGTGAAGTTTAGCTGATCAGCAGGGAGCATATTTACAACTATAATTACGATTACGGAGTCACTCAGATATATATGACTTAAAACAAAGGCTATGATTATAATTGAAACCCACACACACACACACTCAATTTAATCTGGGCTACAACTACACACTATAATGTTTGATTTGGGAATACCACTTTCAGATAACTAATTTTGCCACAGCGTATAAATTACTCCAAACAGGAAGATCCTATGTATTAAATGACTTTCAATAAACCCTACCATACTGTAATAAAATGTGAACAAAATCCTGTGGGCATTTGAAGGGTAGAAGAATTTTTCAATTAAAAACTTGAAGTGATTTAATGTTAATTGAAGCACTCACTTACCTCTCATAAATATTAAAAAGCATGTGAAATAAACTAAAGCAAGTGAAATATATCCTGTGCTCATTAAAGCATGGCCAGGCTTAATAATGGCAACAGTGCATTCACTTTTAAAGTACAGTACAACCATGCGCAGTTTAATATCAAGTATATATCTTAAAAAGTTAAAAATAAAATCATTAAAAGCATCATTTTGTTAAATTGGGAAACATGAATCACACCACAATTGGGTCACTCAAATATTTCTTTATTTTTCCCCATTTAGAATTTGTTTTACAATTAGTTTTTCAATTAAGTTTTGTTGTAATTTTCATGTCAAATTGCCTTTATCTTTGGTTCAAATTTCTTTCATGCAATAAATATTCAAAATTTTAAAACTTAAAAAAATTGTGTGTTACTTTTGAAAAGTATTGGAAATTTCATGAAAAGTATCAAATTACTTTTAAATCTTTGGTTCATATTTCTTTCATGTCATAAATATTCAAAATTAAAAAAAAAAAAAAAATTGTGTGTTACTTTTGAATTGTGTGTTACTTTTGAATTGTGTGTTACTTTTGAATTGGAAATTTCATGAAAAGTATCAAATTACTTTAATATATTTGGTTCATATTTCTTTTATGTAATAAATATTCACAATTTAAAAAAAAAAAAAATGGTGTGTTACTTTTGAAATGTATTGGAAATTTCATGAAAAGTATCAAATTTGTCAACATTCCTCATAATTCCAGTTAATAAAGCCTAACATTGAACATGTTCAACATAGATCTGACATTAATGTACATTCTCTCAGAGGAGAAATGTCCTCTACTGTACTAGGGTAATGCACCATCACCGATCGGTGTTAAACACAGAGGATATTAAACTTAAGTACTATTTTAATATCACTTGATATACACATGTACAGTGTGACAAATGATTTCATTCCTGTGTGAATGCCTAGTGCTGAGAGAAAAGAGACGGTCTTCATTACAAAACAGAGGGCGCTACTCACTTTTGCAGCTTGTGACTTTGAGAGAGATGACGAGAGCCTGTTACTTCTTCGTCTAGGGCTGCGAGGGCTAGGATTGGTCGATGACGGTGGGGGCGAACTTGGAGGTGGGGATCCGATCCTCACAAAGGGGGAAACGGGGCTTTTTCCGGGCGAATTGAAACTAGAGTTCGGACCATCGACTGTGTCGACTGCTTCTCCGCTCTTAATCTTCTGAAGATCTTGAAAGAGAGTCGGGCCCGTGTCTTCGTTGCTCAGCCAGCGCAAGAAGAGTTCATCGACTTTTAATTTCAGGACGGGCTTCAGTGCCATGTTGGTTAGAAGTGGGCTCAACTCTCATGTTATATTCAGTATACAAGACATGTTATGACCGATGCTGTCCGCCTCCTCGTGATTACCTGGCAGCAGACAGATTTAACAATATAACAATGAATAAGCTGTGGATGAGCACTAGATCAATGATAATGTCGACATCTACTGTATGAATATACAATATTATATACAATATTGACTGTTAGTATTGAATATTAATAATGAATATTTAATTTAAATGATAACAATGAATAAACATCATCTTGTAATGAATGACAGAGCTCTATGAACAACCAATAACCCACATCTCTTCTGTAGGAAATATCCATAGGAAATGTGTTTCTTTGTGAAGGAAATAGACTAAATGGATCAAAAATGATGTTAATCTTCAAATGGGTTGTTTAGAATTTCAATAAGGAAAATATTTGGCTCTCAAAAGAGAAAGACTATATGTTGCACACAATACTGTCACTGAACAGTATGTTGTAACATATTTGTGAAATTCCATTAAAAATATTGTACTTTAGCCATGTTTGAGAGAGGATGGGGGTTAGGGTTAAGAGTTGAAGACTTACTAATGACCAGTGATAACATCTGCATAATGTGACCACATTATGCATGAGATCATTTATGAATACATACATTTTAGGGTGAGAAAAATATCAAGTTTTAGTCACATATGTTTTATGGACAAATACAGGATGGAGGTACTTTGAGACCATTCACAGAGAATAACAAAGTGTAAAATTCTTACACTCACGTCAACTTGTTTGCAAAGTTTTTCGTACATTGACTTAAAACTGTTGACCTCTGACTTTCTCAGAGAACAATGGGTGTCTTTTAATTTGTTATACAGTGGATCCACTTACAAAGAACTTCATACAAGCTTTTCTTTTGGAGTTCTTGTAATTACATACTACAGCCTTTGAGGACCACAACAGACCTTTGACCTAGAGCTTCACAAAATAATTAAACTCTACTACTTATTAAAGGATCCAAATACCAAGTATGAATTTCATCATTAGAAGCATACTACATTGGAATTGCGATGTTTAATAATATACATTTTCAGACTGTGACGTGTGGTGACCTCAATAACCTTTGACTCGTCAATCAATAAGTCATATTTTACCAACTATTATGTTATCCATATGTCAATTACGAAGTTCACCCGAGATTTACTTTTTGAGTTACTGTGTTTACCAGGTTTTAACACATTGACCTCTGTTTACCTGAAATAACTTTCATTAAAAAATATATATGCTTCAAGAAAGTGGACCTACAGTACAACTCAAGTATGAAGTTTATTAAAGTTGCACTGTGTGTTTGAACAAAGAAATACATTGGCACATCATCAACTACTTGCTTCCATGCTTGCAAAAGTGAACATTAGGAGAATGCAGTAAAGATCTGATGCTTAGGATACAATAAATGTACTGTGTGGATATAAGGTGTTCATAGACTAGTACATGAGCACTTTACTCTAATTGTTGTGTTGCCTGGTATCAAAAATGAGTTGTGAGTTTTTCAGACTTACTAAATCTCCTAGTATTATTTCATAGGCTTCTTCAAACAAGGGGCATGGTTAACTTTAATGGATATTGTGTCCCACACGTTATCACTTTTATGTTTGTATTTGGATGCTACTTTTTTGAAAATTGGAAAGCATTTGACAGATTCCTTGCCTGAAGTTTTTTATTTACCTTAATTGTTTGGATGGACTGCTTAAATGATATGCCAATATGTTGGATATATTAATATTTTATGTATCTCTTTGTTCAACCACACAGTGCAACTTTAAGGTCTCCTGTATAGACCCCAACTATAGCATGCTATCATGGAAAAGTTTCTTGACAGGCCGATTACAATCGACCTGCCTTGGTCGTAAAAATGACCTCTTTTACCAATTAGCCTGCAACGCTTGCCAATATTTTTTGCTTGTATGAAGGTCTTTGTGTGAATGCTGTATGATTAACTAAACTGTAGACATGAACATATTTCCACACAGTGTTTACACAAAGAGCCTAATGGTGTTAAGACACTATGCAGGCTAATTGTTAGCCTAGGGTCGATTTATGGCTGTGGCAGGTCGATTACACAAAACTTTCCTAGCTATAGCGTGCTATAATTCGAGCCGATAAAGCAGATCTTTAATTTTTCAGATTTTGGTGGTAATTTGTTAATGCATCCACAATAGCAGAGTGAATGACATCATTAAATTTACACCACTTGAGCTGAAAATGTCTTTCTTTTTCTTTAGCCTATAGGCTATAGTATAACTTAAGTATAACATTAAAAACCTCCCAAGTTATGCTAACTTACACTTACAGTTAGTTTAGAGACCCAAGGATTAGGAAGCCTTACAAATAATAGTAGCATGGACACTTCGAAGTTCGGACACATAAGCCATAAAACACCCCAAAACTATATCTTCTGGTATAAATCACCTGAAAATATACTTGATATGGTGGGAGAAGTGTGTTATATTACGATACACGGCCAAACTTTCTTTCCTGCAAACTGTTTTCACGTTGTATTCCAAGAAGATTCTTCGTGATTGTGGAACTGGTATTTCTTTGCTAGAGTATTGCGAAGTTCGGACACTCGGTCCCACAGTGTGGCGCTGGTGATAAAATTGGTGGCGCAGTTGCTCTTTCAGTAATTATAACAGACTTCATATATCTCCGTCATTTTATTGACAAATATGTAAGTACTTACTTGCACACGGGTCATTTTGGAGAGAAAATAACTGTAGCTTTGTACTTTTTGGTGAAACTTGGCTCTTCCTGTAGGTTGTCATGGTGAAATCGTGTATTTCTTAGGGGTGTCCGAACTTCGCAGTGTTCCGAACTTCGCAATACTGACTATACAGCTTAATTGATACCCCATCCATGTTACACTATTCACATTTCTACATAGAAGAAGCTGCAACATTTACTAGGCCCCTAAGCCTACGTAAGTAATGATAACAGCTGCAATCAAAATAAGTTATTACTTTCGGCTATACTTGTTTTCGACTGGCTGTAGTACTAAATGTTACTAGTACTAGAGCTAGTTTGTACTAGCCTGTCTATGCTATTATCGTTACTAGAGCCTCCAAGGTCTTTAGTCACAATATGTTCTATAGTTTTCTTACTGTAACTTGCTAACGTTAGGACTAACTTAAGTTAAGACCTAATGTTACTGTTACTGTAAGTTGTAACTAAGTTAAGGTACAGTATGTCTTATGTGCAATATTCAGAGTGCAATATCCAAATCGAGGGTGGGTGTCGACTTTCCACATTCACGATCAAACTCACCTCTTCCACACTCCGCTAGACCAGTGTATCAACAATGAGTAGGGGCACGGTAGAGCCAGTCTGGTCTCACTACATGTATACTCGTACTCGCGAAGGAACACAACATTAGGAATTAGGCCTAGGTAATGTGTACATTTATTTTTTACTTGTTATCATCGACTGACCAAATGTTCAATAAATGTTATGCTAGATGAAGGTTGATTACCGGAGTACAGTCTACGGGCAATAGTAAGTACCATAATGCCAAATACAAATTGCTGTTCATCTACCGCTTTCAATAATCTCCATATTTATTTTTAGTTTTAAATTGCACTATACAATAATTATTTAAATTAGAGTATATTGATATCGAAATTTGGTCTCAAATTTTGTAATAAACATTTATACGACCTACTGATGTTGCATTTGTATGTCCTACATAAGCTGTCGTTAGTACACCCTACGCGCGAATATTGGCAGTACTTTTGGTTTACAGTTAGTTTGCAGTTCTTTCGTACAATAGTACCAAACCATATGATATGCTACACAAAAGCAACTTAGCATGTAGTCTGTACTTGCGTGAAAGCTAGGACGGGCAACCGTAGTAATAATCAGTTATGCAGCCTTTAGCCTAACGTTAGTCGCGTCCAAACTTGTTTTGGAAAACATAGTCGACAAAACACCAGACAGATGGGAGAGAGATTGCATCTTCAAGACTGCAAATGTCCGATCTGCATGTGCATTCTGATCGAACCTGTTCGAATGCCATGCAATCATGAATTGTGCATGCCCTGTTTCAAACAAAATGTTGAGGAGGCTCACTTCACTTGTCCAATTTGTCGTCTGCGCATAAGCAGTTGGGCTAGGAAGCAATCACGTCTTGGCCAGCTTGTGGATGTGGAGAGGTGGAAACAAATCCAGGAAGCATTTCCTCTTCTTTGTCAGAAGAGATTGAATGGAGACGATGAAGATAGTGAATACGGTAACTAAGTAGGCTACACTTTATCACGAAAATATGAAATTATACTTAACAATAACAGTGACAGAGGTCTGGGCCTAGGCCTACTGTAGCATAGCTACTGTACAACCTGGTACAGTGGTAGGCCTAACAAATTAACTAACAATGTAAACTGTAGCCTAGAACTTAGAAGGTTAGACTCAGACGACCTAGCATTATTTCAGTATTTCAATATTGAGGATTAGGTCTAATGTGACAGGACATGAATATGTTGGACAGTCATCCATACTGAATCACTGTTTTCTTTACTTCATTCAGAAACAAGCTCCCCGGTCAAGAGGAATAATGCCCAACCTGGAGAAATTCGAAAAGAGTACGAAGAAGAGATCAGTAAAGTAAGAGAACCTATGATCATAAAATATTATTTTTTCATTAATTATATAGTTTGAATAACTGGACTGATTTCATTGATCAACAATGTACCATAGTTAGGCTAGTACTAGTAAGTAGTGGTTTATAGTTTATACTGCTAATATTGTTGTTTGCTATTCTTCAGTTTCCTCTCTATTGCCTTGACCTTGGATTGAAGAGAGGTCAAGTTAAAACTGAATATAACAATGAATGTTGTGTGTTCATGAATCCAGGCTTTGATGTAGAATTTAGTATAAATTTTCTTATAAAAAGAAAATCTCAATGTGCATTTAGGATGTCATACCCGTTCCCTTCAAGTTCATTTTGTTCTAGACAAATAACAGGTAGGAAAGTCATGCTATTGAATTGGAATTCTTCAATATCAGGACTTTACTGGTCAAAGGCACTAGGCCATTTTGTCAAAAAAGAAATGATAAGTTCATGTCAGTATAGGTTTCTGTATAGTATGTTTCCTGCCTTAATTTCCTGTTAGAGCTTCAAACTGTTAGTTAATTTTTTTTGGCTCATTTATTTTAACAGTTTCAGAAAATTAGGCAACAGGAGGAAAAGAAAGCAATTGAAGAAAGCGAGGCGTTAATAAAGCGTCTACAGAAGGAGGAAATATTGAGATACGAAGAAGCTAAGAAGGCCAAAGAAACTCAGCAACAAACTGATGAAGACTTAGCAAAGCATTTAGCAGCTAGTCTGGAAGAGGTTGGTAATGCTCTGAAATTACATTATAGTCCAATATGGTATTTGGTCTTTTATGATTAATATTAATGCATATTATTTTGAATTCCAAAATTTATCTACATAACCTTCACAGAACATTAACGTGCAATGGTACAAAATAGAAATGTTTTGATACAGAAATTTGTCCCCACTGGAAACTACATATATTGCTCTTAATGCAATGCTTTGTACCATAGCATAAAGTGTTAATGTAGCTGATGAAACCCTCTGAACATTGTAATTTTAAACCAATCGTGAAGTGACTTAGACAGTCTTGCCCACAGACATAGTACAGTGATAACAAGGCAAAGACTCCACTGAAGACAGGAAAATCATGACCATGACTTAACTTGACTGCAAATTACTCAATTTGAACTTATAATGAACAGACTCATAACAACCCAGACACTTTGTGGTGTCCTGAGCACACTCCAAACCAGTAGATCCATACCGGTTTGGGTCATACTCTACCAAGCAGCTGACTGGATGGTTAGTTTCTTGAGCTTGTCACACGCTGTTCACTGAAGAAGACTGAAAAAGATTCAGCTCAACTCAACTGTCGTGACCCAGTTTACCAGGGTCATGTCATTCAATTCACTCCCTCACACTGAACAACATCTGAGAACGCACTGAACAATAATTACAGGTACTTCTCATGATTGGTTAGTGTGCAAGTCATGCAACAGCCTACCTACATCGACGCCATCACTTAAAGCTGGCTAAATCTCAATCAGTCGTGCAGTACAGTAGTTGTACACACACACATGGCCGGTGTTGAGATCATCAAGTTGAGTTGGGTCGTGTTCCCTCGGGCAGTGCAAGGCCAGCATGACGATTGCTTTTCTTTTCGTTTTGCTTGACAGGAAGAAAAATGGAAGAGAGAGCAGCGGTCACAAACAACAAGAGATGAAGAGCTTGCCAGGAGATTGCAAAAAGCAGAACAGGTACTCATAAATGATCATTAATACCAGGTGCTGGTTGTTACTGCTGCATAACTTCTCCCATCATGCCAATAACATAATAGGACATTGCCATTACGGCACAAATGATGTGTAAAACTTGGGGAAGTTTTTGTTACTTTTAAAAACTAATATCATCACCGAGTCTAAGCTTAGCACACAGCGAATGAAATTTAGGGCAAAACTGCTTACATATAATATCCAGGCCGGGTACAGTAGATGTTGCTTTTGGTTCGATCCATCAACCCAATTTCAGAAAATTTTGGCAGGGCACCTCTTGGACTTGGCACTCCAATTTTGCAGACCTTCGTAACTCAACTAATATCTACGAATGGTGCAAAAATAAGCTGACTGCAGAGTTGGTTTAGAGAATGTTGTACAACTTACTGTAAACTTACACTTTCTCCCCCAAATATGCTAGAAATTCAAATAATTGGGGTACATTTTCAAAATTCAAGCATTTACTGCCACCCTAAATGAATTTTACAATCTACCAAACTGAGACTTGAAATTTTATTTCAGGTTGTGAGGGTGGTTTTGAAAAATGTCAGTCAATGGATTTGAGAGAAATTAACTATTGATCCCACACCTCTGTTGAAATTGTGGTCATATATTTCGGTCGCAAAAACCTTCTGAAGAAATAGATCAAAATCAGACATATTTGGCTTATGATTTTACTGTTCCTCCTTTTCAACAGAGTCCAAGTTCTGTCATAAATCTGTCTGGACCCTCAACATCCAGCCAAAAAGGTCAGACTCCTTCTATGAAATGCGCTCGTTTGGAGCACCTGTTTAACAAGATGGAGGATAGGAAGTTGCACAGAGACGAGATAAGTGGAAAGAAAAGTACAACTCATGCCTTTGGTGCTTTCAGTCCCACTCCTGTCACCAGGTTACCCTCGATGAAGGACATTGGTGTCAGCGTGCAGAGGACAAAGAGCACCGAAAGTGAAGATAGCATCACCAACGAAGTGTGCCACTTCAAGCCAATCAAAACGTCGCCAAGGACTGCTCGTCGGAGACTAGCAGATGGCTCAAGGGACTCTCCCCCAATTGTTCATTCCACTCCTAGAAACTTGTCGAATTTAAAAAGTCCCAAAAGCGGCCACACCACACCTGCTTTGAAATCTCGACTGGTGGAAATGCTCTGTAAAAAACTACCAGAGGCACCGACTAATTCGGACTCCGATTCGAATCGGCTCTCTAAAGAAGTGCAAGCATCACCCACAAAATATTCAAAGACGGCTGAGGATGAAACAGAGGATGTAATTCCAGATGGGAATGACAGCCATCAGAAAAAGAAGACATCTTTAATTGGACAGGATGAGGAGAAAAGCGATAAAAGGAGGATTGACATTCAAGGTAAACTGAATAAGTTCTCGCGGACAGCAACAGAGGAGCTAGAGGAACAAACTCACGCGGTGAGTAAACAATCTGACTGCGAAAATAGTCCTAAAGTCAGCACCAAAAGGAAAAAGGGCATTATAAGAGGAAGTGTGGAGTCTAAAACCAAGACTGAGAATTTCAAAAGACCTCACAGATCAATGACGGATGAAAACCCAAGTCCACAAAAGAAATGTAAAGTGGATGTGAAACTCAAAGACCAAAATGCTAACGACATTTTGACTAATTCGAACGATGTGACTGTGCTGGATGATGCGGAGGAGATCGAAGATATAACCAAGGTAGCCATTCCTCAGCATAGCAATGGACAAGGTGATGACAGTATTGTTTGTACTCCAGCAAATGGTATTCACAATTCTGACTCGAAGAGTCGCCAGAGAGATGTCTCGGACGTTCACCGAAGGAGCAGCGGACAGAATACGCTCGTTAAATACATGGAGCTCATGACCGCGGAACAGAGAAAAATACAGCAAGAGGATATAGATCGCAAGATCGCTCTCGATCTGCAGAGGCAATTCGAGGAAGAATCCAAAGGGCCGCTTTCTTCCATCGTACGTACAAAAGGATCTGAGGACGCTTATCCGCTACGGGCAAACAGAAAGAGGGCTTATAGGGAAATAAGCCCCAGTCCCAAATCTTGAAGAATGTTGCGCACATAATCGACGGATAGATGAAAACCATTGATTTGAAATTGTGTATAATAAATAGTGTAATGCCAATGATACAAAATTCCTTTAAACTTGATGATAACTGTTGTTGGGGGCATTTTATTTAGTGGACATACTGAATGTGGGCTAGGCTTCTTTTTTTTTAAGGCACTCAACCTAGGAACAGTATGGTGTAGTAAAAAATATATTCTGTTGATGAGATTTCTGAAAATATTTTGAAATGATCTTGTAGGGGTTAAACGGTATCAGCATTATACCTCTGGCCTATATATAAATGGAGAAGTTAAACAAGAGGTGTGTTTTTTACATCTAACTGCCAACCTCAGAAAACTTCTTTGTCATAACTTCAGTGAATTTTTTTTTTCCCCATTTTAATATTTGACAATGTTTTTTTAAACTTAGTTTGTGTGTAACAACCTTAAAGGAAGTTGTTATGGAAATTTTTAACCAGTTTTAGTTTTCTAAAATGGGCAGGGGAAGGTGGGGAGAGGGGGTAGTATTGATGATCTTTAAACATCTGCTGATAGACTACATACCACCTCTAATAATCCCATTTTATGACATTCAACAACCGATCATTGTCTGTTCTATGCTGTTGTGTCAGTATAATTTGTAAACCATTTCAGAATTATCTGCACGAATTACTCATACAGAAATGGATTTTTTTTTAAATGAATCAATGTACCACAGTTCTGTGCATTTAATAGTACTCTCTAAAAAGGGTATCAAGTCTGTCCACAAATGTTTGAAGAAGGCATGTAACACCTTTGTAGTAAATATTTTGATTATAAGAGATGAAGTTAAATGTGACATCTACGTCCTTCTGCTCTCACTAGAACACTTTACAAAACAATTGTTTTCTTTCTTGTGTTTGCGGAAAATTAGTCACGATAGTTTCTCTCGACTTTACAAGATCTACAGAGTGTTGCCCTCAACCTCCAGTATTTTTTTACCAAAGTAAAGAAGAATTAATTATCAAAGCAATGAAAGATTCCACTTGATTCTGTCAATGTTGTTACCCTGACAACATGATGGTAATTATGACACAAAAAGAGAAAATTCTCATCATGGAATCCTGATTAGTCAAGCACTTGAAGTGCAATTTCATGGATTTCAAAACAAAATACAACAAAACTAAATCTGAAGGGTGCAGTAACTTTTTATTTGACATTCAAAGACTTCTCTCATTTAGTTGGTGCTTTTTATTTTATATTCAGTTTATACCTTGGTTTTCTAAGTAACAATAAAGTAAAAGTTGCTCTCATCTTGTAAATACATAGCTTGTATAATATTTGTATATAATACAGAATTATTATTACATTTTAAAAACTTACAGAGCAATTTGTCAGGTTGTTAATCAGACCATGTCGTTCGGTCTGTTTGTAAATCATTAGTTCCATAAATCACATTTGTCTTAATTTTTCAGAGTACCAAGAGAAGTTATTATGAGATAAGGGATAGTTATTTTCCTGTTTTCATTTTGCTTAGCAATCTTAGGATTTGAGAAATGTTTTCAACATCAAAAGACTGCAATGACAAACGACTGAAGCTAAGTGCAAATGTTACTATTCATATCGGTAGTAATAAGTCGTACATAACATTATAATATTGGCCAAGGTGGTAGTTAATACATGATGCTTCAGTATTAGTAGCTCAATGTAACTCACCCACTGCCTCTCACCCCCTCCCACAGAACCCCTCTTTCTATAAAGAATGTTACATCATACATTGATTGGCAGTGCTTGTAATAGCTACAGTATGCTATGTATATTATTCAGTATTTTACTTTTCCAGTATATAGATATTGTTGAGGCTCTCGTGTCTGTTGTGAAGGAGTACGATTGTCAGGAAAGGAACGCTTAAAGCAGAATGCAATGGGGGAGAAATATTGAACCTTGGTTAAAGTGCCTTAATACCTTTTCACAATTTTCTCAATAACTCCTTATCAATTGAAAGTAGATTATATAGAAATGTTTTGGTTTGTAAGGTGAACTAAAGATGATCATATTTGGATTTACATTGTTAAAGGGATCTTCTGGTGGCTGAAGAGTAGGTTACATCTTTAGGTAAACTGCACACCCTCTTAGCATCTTGTACGGTGAAGGTGACTTTTATTCAAATTAGGGGAGCATTGAGTCAACACACCTGACAAAAGCTACGTAAATGATGTCATCAGGACAGTTGAGCTGGAAAATGCGAATTTAGCACATTTCTAGTTTTCTAAAATCAATTTACATTGCCTACCACTGGAATATCCCTGCAATAATTTAGGGCTTAAAGATCTGCTGCATAGACACCAACTATAACAAGCTCTCATGGAAAAGTTTCTTGAGATTACATAATCGACCTGCCTTGGTCGTAAAATGACCTCTTTTTACCAATTAGTCTGCCACGCCTGTCACTTACTTTTTCTTGTATGAGGGTCTTTGTGTGAACGCTGTATGATTAACTACACTGTAAACATGAACATATTTCCACAGTGTTCACACAAAGCCTAATGGTGTTAAGAAGCTATGCAGGCTAATTGTAGAGCCTGAGGTCGATTTGCAACCATGGCAGGTGGATTACATATAGCATGCTAGAATTGGAGTCGATAAAGCAGATTTTTAAGGGAGGCTGGGATAGGGGGGAGGGGTTGGGGTGGGTGGCATAATGGAACAAGGTTATTGGTTATCCTTCTTTGATTTGTCTATCAAGATGACAAGAGGTTGTTTTCAGTTATTAGGAGAAATGTTTCAGGTCATGTATCATCTTTGAGTCAGTTCCAAGTAGGGTAGAGATCAATGACGGAGAGAAGTGGGCTTGTCATTTCATTGGTGGATACTGGTATCTTTTTAATATGCAATACGTAGTTCTTTCTACGAGTGGGTTTTAACTTGATAGTTTTTAAAATTTGATGAAATTGATTGGAAAAGATAGATGCACTGGAAAAGTCTTTGGTATATTTTTGTAACCGAAAAGTATGGGTAGGGAATTGCTGGATTACGGGTATAGAACATTTTGGCGTTGTTCGTAGACATTTGTTATGAAATTGAAAGTAAACGTCGAGAGTTCCAGAATTTAAATATTACTGTGAAATATTTGAAGTGTTACCCTGTAAAATGTTTTCCTTTTTTTTTTGGCATGAAATTTAATACATTCCTTCTTTGGATAACACAACAGTATTTCAGCATAAATTGTTCAGTGATATATTCATGATATGTAAATCCAGTGGTCAATTTTGACCCCAGGTCACTTTTCATTTAGTGGTTCATTAAGCGAGCAATTTTGATTCAGATATGTCATCTCTAGCCAGTAAACCTGGTGTAAACAGAAACCCAT
>JAIPMN010007059.1:0-16978 GCA_020650975.1 Apostichopus californicus
TTACTTTGTAATTACTTGCTTCAGTTTATTTTTAAATTAAAAGAAAATAGTATGAGGAGGGGAAAAACATTGTCTATAAAAACTGCTTGAGCATATAAACCAATCAAAGGTAGTAAATGTGGAATGGACAAGAATATATTTCTTGTAGTTACTTGTCTATGTGATATATTCTGGTTTATAACTAAGATCTATATAAAGTATACTGTGCATTCTAATGCATGTTGAAAATTGTTGTAATTGAACCCATATGATGTATTATTATCCCAATAGGTTGTCTCATTAATCGCTGTCAGAATGGAGGTACCTGTAGTGATGATCTATGTTCCTGCAGTCAAGGATTTGTAGGTCCAACATGTCAGAGTGGTTAGTATCATTAAATCTAATGTAAGTTTTCACTATCACTTATAGAACAGTTTTAAAGTAACATGTATTAAGGTCTAAACTTAATTCCTAGTGATGGGAAATGCTACCCAAACAGTGGAAGTTATGACCCTGTCCAAATGTGACCTAGATAGCTTTGTTCCCCACATATTGAACTTAATTGAACAGTTACAGCTATAGAGTTGCACAGAAGCTTTCCACACTTGAAAGAACCAAACAAGATGTTATTGGTCCATGCTAACATAACAAGCATCCCATACATAACAGGCAATGGGCTATTGCTCTCACACACCTATGTAGATGACAAAAAATTTACCTTAGGATAAGAGCATAATAAAATATGTGAAGATTCTTGTTTTCTTAATAGCCAATTATCGAGGACTCTTAGATTTGCTGTACAAACTTGTTAAAATTCTAGACAAGAAGTGAATAGGTTTCAGTACACATATAGTAGCCTATATCACTAGTGACATTTCCTGTAATTGGGGAAACCAACCAAAATTATCAAGCAAGCACAGGTGTACCAGCAATTTGGTAACTTTTTTTTACCTGCTTTTTGGTTTCAATGTAAATCATAACCTTTGCAATTATATGGTGTGTGTGCATGTGCGGTGTAAGGGTATACATGTGTGTGATGCCTTGTTGTTAACATGGTATCCTTTTAAAGGAAATTGGATTGATATCAAACATAGTTTGTGAATGCCCCATGTTTAGGTCAAGGAACTTATTTTTTGGGTAGGTTAAAGGTTAGTTGAGGTCAGAAGAGAACAATTGAAAAACCGTAAAGGAAATATTTCGAGAGGAGAAACTGGATGAATCTCAATTTTTGTCTTTGAATTAATGCTTTGTACATGAATAGATGGAGAATGTATTAGTTGAAGTAAAAGGTTATGTGAGTTCATCATTGGTCCAAAGGAGGAAACTGTTCTGTACATTATATCTCAAAAAAAGAAACTTTGGGTGCATTTACATTACACAACCTATTGTGGATTTGTGAAAGGGGCAATTTACACTGTTCTAATTCTATTCAGTGCATATTGTTCTGAATGCTAACATTGTGATCAGTACTCATTAGTTGTACATATGACACTTAAAACTTATCATATTTAATTTCAAGGTTCTTATTGTATACTGTTTCACTACTGCAGTCCTAATAATGATAATCAGTACTTATTAGATGTGTACATAATGCTTTTATATATTATCTTGATTTCAAATTTATGAGGATTTAGGTGGATTCAGTACTGTTCCCCATGGCATCCATCAGTGTACATTGACACTTATCAGCATAAGTTTCAAGTTCAATTATACTTTATCGCAATTTGGAGAAAGTTTGATGTGTGTTTGCATATAGGTAGAAGCATGAACCAATAGTCAGAAAACTTTTAATGTAGTAGATGTAATGCTTTTATTAAACTTGAGAAGAATCTTTGTGACACCAAATTGAAACCCAAACAATAATTATTGGAATATCAAACAAGTTTCCAAGAACCATGTTTGTAGAACAACAACTTTTTACTTTAAATTCAAAGCCTTTTGGATATCTATACACAGAGTTGTTACATATAAAGCTATTTCATGGTTTCCATATCGTTTTTTAAACACTATAACTCAAAAATTAAGTTGTAAATTCATTTTAAGTTTGCTTGAGATGTATCAGTGCCAGAAGGACTATCTCTTTCTTATGTTGTTAATAGACATGTCTATGAATTCTCTTATCTTGCAGCTATTGCAGTTTATCTCAGTCCATTAGAGGTGTCAGTTACAGAAGGCAATACTGGTAATAGTAATATCCGGATACATCTCTGCAGACAACAATCCAACCAGCCAGCATCTGTTACAGGTTAGATTTGAATCTTAAAACATTGTAATCTCATTAACTTCAAAAGTAAAACATGGATGAACTCATATTTGGTGGATCCATCTTAGTGAGTATAAGAACACTTCTGTTTTCTTAGAGATAAAGGTCATTTGAGGTCACCAGAAACTAAGTCTTACAACCTTGTTGACACTTTAACTCAAAAAGTACATTGTGATTCAACTTCATAGTTAATTGATAGGTGGATCCAACAGGTTTATAAAAAAAACACATTTATTTCTCTGGAGGACAATGGTCATATGAGATCAACAGAGGTCAATGTTTGAACACCTTGTAAACACACTATCTATAAAAGCAAAGCATGGATGATTACTGCATATCGTGGATCCACCTCAATGAATATAAAAACCCTACTGTCAACATATGTCACCAGAGGCCAAAATCTGAAATCCTTGTAAACAATATACTCGTTTTTTTGCATCTTTATTGAAATCGTCTTTGCATATCATTGAACATTTAAGAGAAGTCTTTTCAAACTTGTAAGAAGATAAGGTAACATGAAATAACTTAAATAACAAGTAAGAACTTATTTCTGATTTAATTGCTCGTAACTTATAAGACCTTCTGCTATGTACATTAGGGGAAATTGAATTTAAAATTGTAAAAGAAAGTTCAAAATGTGCTTAAAATATTTGCAAGTTAAAGCCACCTTGCTCATTTTGTACCATAAATGTAATATTTTCTGTGCAAGGTCCAAAATTTAACATTATTACTCAAAAAGTGTGTGGTGGTTCATTTCATAATTGGTACTGTATGTGGGTACAACTTTAATCATTATAAGATATGTATTGTTTTCTATGTAGGTTGCTGTGGTCATTTGAGTAACAACAGTTATAGTCAGAAAAACATTTCAAATCAATAACTTCGAAAGCAAAGCTTTGATGAGATTCAGTGAGCACAAGAACCCTGATGATTTTTGAAGAGGTCAACAGAGGTTAATATGTTTTATCCTACTGAACACAATGCCTACAAAAGCAAGCTTAGATGAAATTCATACTTGGCAAGTGGATCAGCATTCATTAGTTCACATATTTTTTATGGAGATCAAATGTTACTTGAGGTCACCAGAGATCAAATGCAGAAAGGTAGAAATGAATTTGGATTTAATCTTGGACGTAAATCACTTAGTGAGTAGTAGCTAGAACTCTGTTGTTATCTGCTTCAGTCCAGCTGATATTCTTTGGGAATTGTGTTGGAGAACCTAGCCAACATATCAATGATTCTTTTGACATGTTTTTACATAACCCATCACTCTCTTTTAGGGATGTAGTTTAAATTCCTTATTGCTCAGAAATACAACCTTTCAGTTTGTATTACGTAGGTGGATGTATAAGCCTAGCATCAGTTAGAAGTGTTTTGTACTAATACAATTACAGAGACTAAAACAGCATTAAAGGTGGCGATTTAATGATGCATCAAAGTAAATAGAAGTTTAGTCATGCTTGCTACATTTTCAATCATAGTTTCTTCTATGTGACAGGCTTCTCAGCAGGCCTCTCTTTTGGGAGATTTTGATAGTCTGAGCAAGCCCCACCCTGTACTATAGACACATGGCAGTCCTCCACTGAATTGGTGTCCTTTCACAGATGATGGTTGAGCCACTGCAGCATTGCTCTCCTAATTTCCACCTCAAATGGGTTTTGGGACACATTCTGTTGGCCCAAATTTGTGGGGTCCAATATGTTTGGGACCATTTGGGTCGACATTGTCTGCTCATTGCTATAACTCTGCAACCTTCGGATTGTAACTAAACTTGGTATACAGTTGCTGGTTAATAGCTGGTATATGTAGGCCAGCCCTATATTCCAGCCCTATTGTTTGGCCAGGTGGGACCAAATTTTATTTCCACCTCAAATGCATGAGTTCCATGAGTCAAATGCACCACCCCCTCCCCACAAATCATGGTTCTTTTCACTGTTACTGAAAAAAAAACCACACATATAAACTTCCTCACAATTATGTGTTTCATATTTAACTTCGCAAAGGCGGTTTTCCCAGTCATACCAGTCCAGTTAAGTTTACATGACAGTATCTCACCCAGGATTCTTTTAATACACTCCAAGTTCAACATGGTGCCACCAAGAATTGATAGTCTTTTTAACTTGAAACAACAACAATAAAAAAAAGGCAATCAGAAACCATAACAATAATTCTTATATAAACAAAAATATACAATAAATTATATTTCATCCCATGCCTTGGCTTCTCATGCTGTTTTCTATCAATATTTTAAGAGGAAGTAGCAATGTAGTGCTGCAATGTACCTTTTTGAGTCCAGTCAAAACAAGGTTTATTGAACAGCCAACTTTTGTAGAATCCACCGCAATGCAACATAATTTGTGGCCAAACTCTTTTTACCTAAATGCAGTCATGTCTGCAACTAAAAAAAGAACTTAAAAGAGTTTTAATTGAAGGAAATTAGCCCCTCAGGAAATATTTTTATTTTGTACAGACCACTGACACATTAAAGCTTGACTTCTGTTTCAAATTTATTATGATAAACTGACATTACACTTTGAAAAACTGTTTTCTGATTATTTCCCTTACATTTTTATCCTGACTTACCAAATATCTTCCCGGCAATACATTATAAGAGAATGCTTCCAGTGATGGCACTTTGCAGAAAGTCAGAAACATTAGGTACTATATTATTTCATCATTTTGGGAACAAATGATTCGTCACTACACCACTACATGTACAGGGATGTCATTTGTAAAAACAGATAAAAAGTGAAAAGTGCAAACAATCAGATCACACCCCACTTCAGATGTGCAAAATACACAATAAGGGTATTAACGTAATTGATTGCAGCTGACGATTTTAAGAGTCAATTACTGCTTTATTTGTTTGTCATTTTTTAAGCAATATTCCGTTAGTACGCTGTCGGCATCAATGCACACATAGGTTATCTAGGCCGGAAATTCTATCGGCCCCTAGGCAGACTGCCAGCATTTCCCACCACAAAGTGATGGCGGACTGCTAGCATGGGTTTAGCATTTTGTCCAAAGAACAGATATGTGCACATATTAAACACTTTCATTATTGAAGGCTCATGCATATCTGAAACGCTGAAAGCCGATTTAGGTTTTCTGCTAGGTTTATCTAAGCTGCAATGTCTATCGGTCTGTTGGCGAACCTCCAGTACCTAACCACCAGCGCTTTTACGACGGCAGACCACTATATAGTGTTATATACTGGGTACTATATTTTATACTGTAAAATGTTTAGGTGTGTATATTGATTTACAATTAAACTGGTGTGATCATATTCCTATACTCTCTAAAATAATAGCCCGAAACATTGTCATTTCTAACACATTTTCTACCACAGGGTGTTCTAAGAACGTTGTATCAAACTTTGATTGTCCCTCAAATTTCATACTGTGCTCAAATCTTGTACTAGAAAATCCAATTTGAACCTGTTGTATATATTACAGAAACGAGCTATTTGTCATAGTACCAATAAGGCTTCTCATGATCACACTAGTGTTTTAATTTGCAATTTAAATCTTTTTAAACTTAATGATCTAATTAAAATAAACACTGCATACTTTGTTTACAAATCTTAACACAACAACCTAACCCTGCGCATACAAAGTATTTTCTCTTTTAATAACGTTATACATATCTAGGATACAAGACATGCTGATAACATTCGCTGGTGTCCAGTTCTATGAACTGTGGAATGTTTAGCTTAAGATATCGAGCCATTAAGACTTGGAAGACAATAGCAACAAATATGAAACTGTCAGAGTCTGCTTAACTACTTAATGGCAACTAAACAATGCATTAAACATTATGGATATTATATCTCTCATAACACTGATTGGACTCAAAATTAGTATTCATATGATGTATTTTATTAGCACCTTTATTATACAACATTCGATAAGGAAACAAATTATTAAATTAATGTAGTGTAATTGTGAACAAATATGATCATTAGTAAATGTTAAATCTTTTTAGGTTTAAATGAAGACTTCCTTTCAAACCTGATTTAGACGCATTGTAATATTATTATGTTAATTGTATTTCTACCTGTCAGTTGTGAAAAAGCCAATCAATTTGAAACTAGATGGTATTTACTGAGTGGTATTCCCTGGCCTTGCTGGTACTTCTTGTGCAACTGTAAATGTCATAAAACCATAAAATATGATCATGTATGCCCATATGCAAGCAAGCATCTTACTGGAGGTTGTCCTTATGTACATTGACCATCCCTAGAAGACTGTACAAACTACTAGGTTCAGGGAAAAGGATAGCATTTTGTAGAAAGTTTGTAGAAAGTTTATTGTGTTTTCATTGAAAAAAAATGTTTTCTACTATTGAAAGAATAGAAGCAATTTGAATTTAGTAACTGTAGATATGTTACTAAATATTTGACTGTATGTGGGGACTGTTGTGTATGATCAAATTTTCAAACAATAATATTATTTATAGATGTCAGCTCATTCTTCTCATATTTTCTTTACAGTGGTCACCTCTCCAAGCTCTGCTGCTGCAATTTCAGACTTTGTTGGCATTAACACTGCTGTTACAATATCTGTTGGACAGGTTTGTGTACCTGTGGATGTATCCATTGTATCTGACATGACCATTGAACCTACTGAAGTATTCCATGTGGTTATACTTACAACTCAGTTACCATCATCAGTATACATTGTTCCTGGGCAAGGGACTGCTACTGTCACTATAATAGACAATGATGGTAAATATCATGTTTAAAATAAGATACATTGCCTTTTATAGAACATATATGATCGAAATTTAAGTCAAACTCTGCTAAAATAAAAATCTGCCGTATATTTTCATATATTCGGTAAAAATTTAGAGATTGAAGTGTTTTGATGAACAGTTTCTTTAAATTTTTCTGCATGAATTACTGAGCTTCCTAAGGATGAAGTAAGCTGTACTATATGTGGCTTGTGAGAATAAACTCCTTCAGTTCTACTTGTCTATGAATGACTACATCCAAATTTAAACCACACCTGACTAAGATTTGTAGTTTTAATTGTGTAGATTGTGGATCAGGAATATCGATGCTATCTGCATGCTTACTATTTAAGATAAGTTTCAGACAAACATTGTGAATACAATGTACTTTAACTTTGATTATTTTAGTGTGTACTATCCCAGCATTTAATGGTCGATACACTGTAGTAACTGCTCAGCAACAATACACAACAGAAATATAGACACACATACATGAATGGTCTTCATGCAAAGTCAGAAAAACAAATAAAAGTTGAAATGATCCTTTTTCATATTGACAGAGATCTCAATAATAAATGTTCAACTTTTTTAAATCAACACATTTCAATCTGATTAAGATATTGTAACAGATGTGTGTAGATGCAGGTGCATATGACAAGGTCAAACTTTATAATCAGACATTTGACTGAACTGTAAGTTAAGGTTTTCTGCCTATGTTCAGAGATGTTAAACTTTTCTCTGAATTCATAGGTTTGACTATAAAAGGATTATTTTGAATGACCAGTTATTGAATTGCATAGATATACTGTAACTTCATATCTTCAAATTTAGTTTGCCATATAATAGTTTGTACCAGAAAGTATGGCTGAATGTAGATTGCTGACTATCTTATTGCTGACTTATTGCTATCTTATTGCTGACTAACTTATACAAAATAAAAGTTGAGTATATTTTAAGTAGAAAACTATTGATTTCATTCTCCACAGACACTGATCCTCCAGTGATCTCCAACTGTCCTCTTGATAGCTCAAGGAGTATTGCACCTCGGACGTCATCTACAAGTGTTTCTTGGGTACCACCCACAGCATCTGATAATTCTGGAGATGTAACTCTTACATCATCTCATCAGCTTGGAGATACTTTCTTTCTAGGGCAAACTACAGTCACTTACACTGCTGTGGATGATGCAGGAAATGCAGTGCTTTGTCAGTTTGTTATTACTGTCATGACTGGTGAGTACTAAAGGACAACTAAACATGAAGAGTAGGACATAGCATTACAAAACTAA
This sequence comes from Apostichopus californicus, assembly GCA_020650975.1. Classification (NCBI taxonomy): domain Eukaryota; kingdom Metazoa; phylum Echinodermata; class Holothuroidea; order Aspidochirotida; family Stichopodidae; genus Apostichopus; species Apostichopus californicus. Next base: position 8,262 of record JAIPMN010007059.1, read on the forward strand.
CTTAAACATGCACATATAATGGGATGAATGGTTTACACTCTACAAGATTTATAAAGAAAGAGAAACCTGAACTATAAATCTAGAATGCACTTGATAGAAAGACATATTTCAGCCTCCTGCAATTTTTCTTTCCAGACTGAAGATAACTTTTGATTCCTTTGTCTGTATATTTAAAGTTGTGTTTTGTCACTATGTTATCAATATGTGTGGTCTTCTTCTTGTTCTTTATAAATAGATCTAGGTATGAAAAGGCTTGCTCAGGTTGGTCAATCTTTATGTCCAGTATATACCTGGATTATGATTTTTGGTCTAAAGGCTTATATTGATGTTTTGGGTGGCTATAGTAGAACCCTCAGCTATATCACAAATGTTCTGTATTTAAAGGAGAGTTCAAGTCTGATGTGTCATTGTTGAGTACCATTTATTAGAACATGTACACCATGCAGTTTTCTTCTCAAAACTAACTTCTAACCTTTTCAGACGCAGAACAAAGGAATTTAAAACAATGTTATTTGTGCAGTTCTATGTACAGTGGTCAGCAGTACTTATTAGACTGGAATCTGTTCATGTTGCATGTTGACATCATTCAGCCTTTAGAAGTTAAATGTGCATTATAGTATAGGTTATGCCAACTTCAAGGCAACCAACACACAAAGCTACTGGCTTCATGGGTATTGCACAAATGCAGCACATTAGTATTATAACACAGCTGCCAAGTAGTATCTTTTTGAGATGAGATCATGATAAGTTAGAGTGTATGAGCTCTCCCCTCATAATATGGGATTTAGTAATAGTAATATCATGTCTTGAAAATAAAGGGCTGCAATATAATAAGACCATATGTAAACTAACCCAATTATACTAACCCAATGTAAACTAACCCATAAATAAACTAACTCAATTTGACTCGTAGAGTCAAATTGATAACCAGGCTAATGGTTTGTCATAAATGTGAAGGTTGTTTATATTGACAGTTTGTGATGAACTTTCTTTGTTTCAAGTTGATATTTGGCAAAAACCATCCCAAGGGAATTGTCTGACAGAGTTTAAAATTGGTCGCCTTTGCACGTGGTATACATATATTGGGAAATTTTCATATGTGGTGAGTGTTTACAAACTTCAGAATGTCTTTTGTTCAGATGTAAAACATTTAAAACAATATTTTGTTCAATTTAACAGTAACTGCAATTAAAACCAAAATGGTGGTTGAACTTGAGGACGTTGTATTTAATGGCATGTAAGGTTTGTCATAAATTTGTGGTAATTACTTTTTGATCCTTGTCCAATTGATGTCATCATTCTTATGACATACTTTGCATAGCCTAACATTTGGCTTAGTTCTACAGCAAGGTTCAAAGAAGCCCTGAGACATTCTTAGCCATGCATCTGTATAACCTTGGCAATTTTCATTGACATTGGTTAGACAAGATAGGTGCAACAACTATGTTAAATGATTCTTTCACATGCTTATAATTCATTTCTTAAATTTCTAAATTTGTACTTAAAATTCCAGCAAGTGAGCATTCAGCCTACAAATATGATGCCCTGGAATGTTAGCCTTGGCTAGACCTGTGTTAACTTAAAACTATTTGGGTCAGTGCCTTTGAACTGTCATTTTTATTGAACTACTGTAGGCCTATATGTGTCTGTTCACGTTAAAGCGCCAAAATTAGCATACATGGCATTTGGAGCATTGTAACAAAAGAATTAGAGATTCTAGAGATACAAATATTATCCCCATGGAGAGAGCCCACCTAGCTGTACCTACAATAGCATAGATAACTTCCTGAGATATGCATATGGTATGCTATACTCCCCGAGGTGCAAAATGTGGACGGAAAATTTTGCCATTTTCAAACTGCACTATTTGTACTTGGAGCTATTCTCTCAACTCCAAAAGTAGATTACTCCAAATTTGTAATGATTGAACTTTGTGTCTATAGATTCCCTCTCATAAATATCTCAGAAAGTTTCAAGGATGAATTTGCGAATTATTGCAAAACTGGACCAGTGTTTCGGACATCACTTTTTCCTACCACATTTATACACCAATTTGTGAGTGGCGTAGTTTGGGTTATATAAAAAATGTTGAAAGTGGTGTGCTTTGTCAATACTGTCATAGCAGTAACAAATAAAATATATATCAGATGCATGTCCATTCAGCCACATTGTATTACACGATAAAGTTAAACAACATGCAAACTGTTTTCCTCCACATTTTGGTGACGTCCGAAACATCATGGAGCAACTAATATATGAAGTGTGTTAAAACCCACAAGCTTGTTTTGTTAAAGCATAAGTACTCCCTCAACTACAGTATGTACATGACATATTTCCACTCATCCGAACCATTTCAATTTTTCCGTCCACGTGTGTGATGTCCGAAACACCAGTGATATTCGAAACAAGTTTTAATTAATATTGCTTGAAAAAAAAGACACAATAGATGAGCAATTCATATATTATGACAAGTTCTATTGTTAGAAACATACATACTGCACTACCCAAAACTTTTCCATCTTTACCAAATATTTTAGCAAAATAACCTTAAAAGTATGTTTCGGACATCACCTTTGTGTTTCGGACATCACTTTGGTGAATCCAAAGTATTGTAAAACAGCTCTAGTTTCAACTGAATGATTTAAGTGGTTGATTTTAGTGTGCTAGAGTACACTAAGATCCTACAACAGAATGCTTCTTAACTTTGGTGTCATTTGACCAACATGTATTCATCTTTTGATGACTTGTGACAAGTCTTAAATGATATTCCACCTATTTGGGTATGAATGTTACTGGGAACATCAAATTACTTGAATTTATGTAGATCTGACCTCATTAACACTACAATTTTTCATCATTTAGAACTGAAGGCGAAAAAAAAAACGTTTGGTGAATTTTTTTCTGACATAGAATGTATCAGGATGACACCACATTATACAGTACATTAGAAAGTAATATTGTAATTGTCTGCTATAGCTTCAATCAAGCTACTGTATTTGTCACAACAATATGAAGCCTATTTATAGGCCAGACGAACTACATCAAAGGGCACATGGTTACCATGCATGGACTGTCGTTTTGACGTTCCAGCTTCCATGGTGGTACCAATTTGATATTTCCCAATATCAGTTTGAGAATTGTAAGTTAATTACACACAATTGGAATAGGCATATATGAGTTTTGTAGAATAGATTATTTTTCTATCACATTGGTCTACAGCACTCAATGTCACTTTCATAAACCAAACACCGTTCGGTGTCGTTTGCCGCTCTATATCTATGAAATCATTGTTCATCTATGACACCCTATGTCAGTCTCAGAGCAATTCAACTGTTGATGGAAACTTCATAGTTGTGAAGGAAAGCTACCAGTACTTTGGGAAGATGAATAGTTAAGCAGTACTAATGTGGAACGTGTCTGGTAATCTAACCTCTAAATGTTGGTCAATGACTATAACTATAATGTTAAGGTACATACATTGCTAGGTAACTGTGTGTTGTCTGCTGCTCTTAGCCCACATATACATTCACTAGTTAATAAATCACAAGTAATGCAGTATATCAGATTATCAGTACCACTCTGGCACACATTGCAGTACATGGCCCTCTATGACTGGTACACAGATTTAATGTGTGATGAAACCTCCAGGTTTTACTCCATGGTGTCAACAGTATTGATACACACAGAGTGGTGCATCATGCATGACCATGTTTTCATCTTCAGTGCTAAGCGATAAGTATTTACAGATATTTATCACTATGAAAATTAAAAAGATAAAGCTGAGCTGCTGTATATACCCTAACATCTAGGCCTTATACTTAAATGTAAGTTTAGGCCATAAACTTAAATAATAACAACCATACAAAGTAAATCATAAATCATATGTGACAGGGTGTAAACAACAAAACATGAATACTTGTTTTTCATATGATAATAGCCAAGGCATAATGATGAAGCTCAATAAAGAAGGATATTTAAACTAGTACTTATAGTACTACTAGTATAGGCTTCTACTGTTGCTTAAGCTGGGCCAGTGGCAACAATCTTCAACAGTGGCAGATCCAGCTCAAAGCTGCATGGGGAGGGGTGGGGGCAGGTGGGCACCATTTGAAGGGGGTGCAAAATAGTTGTTATTGCTGACATTACAAAATAGGACCAAGCATTCTAGTGGAGTTTGGGGTGATAGTCCAATCCTCCCCCTTGAAAATTGTTTAAATTGTAGACTTAAATGATACTAGCTTCAACAGGTGGGTACCAATTAGCTATGTAGGGATGTATCCTGTGTACATCTGTAAATTTATCAAATGATAAATATTTGCTGTTTGTTTCAATTATTGCAGACTTCATCTAGGTAATGATGGAAAAGTGGAGACCGTAAAAGTTAACAAGGGTTCTATACTACTTTTGGGGTATAAAATGGAAAGTTCTTTGCAGTCAATAAGAATACCATTTTCTGAAAATAATAAGTTGATTTAATTTTTTAATAGCTGAAATTTGTTTCTGGGAAGTGTTGGTGAACGCTGGCCAATGCAAATGGTACGATGGACAGGTAACGAATGTGGTGAAGCAGAAATTAAGATAAATGTGAATGGTATCAATGAATGATCACTATGTGTATACTCTGGATAAGTATGAATTGAGTATGTAGTAAACAGGGATAATACATTAACATTAAATGCCTTCAGAAAGTTCAGATTTTCACTTTGAAAAGTTTATGTCTTTCAGATTGTATTTTAAAGTTTATGTCTATCAGATAGTAGTTTCAGGTCTTGGTTATATAATAATTCACTAGATTGCATATCTTATAAAATTAAATACTGTCTCCATATTTTCAGTATCTGGCATGGATAAAGTGAACCCCATAGATTTCTTATGGCCAAACAACACAGACATCTCGTGGACAGATTTATGTTTATGTTTGTAATCCCATATCTAGCTATCATAAACCGGTTCAGTCTATGTACAGATGGAGCAAGTTGATCATTAATGATATTGAATCTCACATAAAGGAGCTGTAAACAGTGGTAACAGTGTTGTTGGTACGGTACCTATGCTGCCCTCGCAGACGCGTCTAGTTATGCGACACTAGACAGCTAGCTAACCAGCGAAATGATGAGAAAAAGACAGGAGTATACGTTTCTGTAAACTGTATTGTAATTCCTCAATCATGTTATCGCGGTAAAACTGAAATAAAAGGATATGATAAACTTGAATAATAATGATGCTAAATACAACACTACGAATGTTTTAAATGAAAGATTATAACGGTGAACTTTGAACTTGCCATAGGCCAAATGAAGCTCACCACAGTACAATATATTACACTGAATAACTATAATGTGTGACAAAAAGATGAGAGTCGAATAACTCTTGGGGTTTAATTAATACTCTTAACTTGTCTTAAGAAGAATAATTAATAAAGTTTACTAAAGATCAAATAGAGTAACAAATGAGCAAAAACTATTATGATTAATTAGTAACAACAATCCATCCCAACGGACGGCAATTACGTAACGTAAGTATTACGCAACTCTGACAAGGACATGAATATGTTAGCATAAACGTACTGTGCTTGAACAGGGGTTAAGGTAATTAAAACCCAAGTGTATCTAAAAGAATATTAACTTATTCAAGTCACAAGTAATATATAAAGTTATGGAGTCGCCCATATTCAGTAAACAACATATTATGTGCAAACCTGCAATCAAGGTAAATACTTCTTAATTGGAAAACAACTAGATTAATTATGTCTAATTAACAATCAATTAACTGACATGTGTCTGCTAGGCAAGGTTGTACAATAATTAACCTAACAAAATAAGACAAAGAGAAAAACTTACAGATTATAAATGAGCCAGGTCGAAAACGTTAGCTAATGAAACTGTGTATGGTATGCAAGGCGGATACAGTGTTGCCTACTACAATGCTGAAAACAGAATGATGTCTGTAGTGAAAAACCACACAGATCTCTGTGAAAAGAAATAAGTGTGAATATCCCATTACCATGAAACCCTCCTCATGTGTGGACAAGGAGGAATGTTATCACCAACTCTTCCATCCTGACTTGCCCCCTGCTGACCTTTCATAACCAGACTGTGCTATGAAGTTACAGTTTGCTCAAACTGATCTGACCACAGAGTAGGCAGCAGAGGGAAAGATAAGAAGAGTCACAGGTGGCTTGCTTAATGAAGTATAAACAATAACATGTGTATTACAGTGTAAACTGAATCCCTGTGAAAATGAATAAGTACTGAAAACAGGACTACCTGCTTGATAGGCGATAATAAATAACATTTACGTGAATGGCAGAACAGTACCATTCGGTGTTATTAATACTGATAGTATTACTGGAATATAATTTCATTCAATTAAGTTTTCTTGCAAAGTAAATTTTCCATGTACATGGCTGGATAGTACCAAACATTGGACATTGACCCTATCAGCTCTGTCCAGATGTTCAGTTTGAAAATATGTGCCTCAGGGCATTTGTTTTCCCAAGAATTTCCAGTGCCATTATTTTTCAGTTCACCTTGTTGATTCCCCAGTCTATGGTGTTAAGTAAGTGCATTCCCTCAAAATTCAAAATATCTAGTGTAAATCTGTTATTGTCTGACTTGTGTATATTTTGAAGCAGACTTTTGTTGCTTGAACATGTTTGAATAACAAAAATAAGATATGCTTTGTGTAGAAAACCTGACAGTGATGTCCTAATACAGTTGTGGTGATGTCTGGAAATAGTCCAAGACTGTCTCATGCAAATCTATAAAACAAGTGTTTGCATTTTTTATTATTTCAAAGGAATTTGATGCTGTTTGTGAACATCACATATCATGATGTACTGATATATATATTGTTACGTATTAGCAATATTGGCCTTCGTTTAATATTTGTCTTGTTGATCACTTGGATCACTCTTACCCCTTTTCTTTGTTTTGAACTTGGAACCTAGGAAGGGTTTATATATCTCTTTTAGTAAGGTTATCAATTTAATGAAATGATTTTCTATTCATTATTATTGCCTTAAAATGAACATCATTTGTTTTATTACTTAATATTAGGTTATATTAGGTAAACATTGGTGGGTGATGTCCGAAACAAGATCTATTTGGCGGGGTGATGTCTGAAACGAGAGTCAAGAAAAAAAAATTCTGAGAGGACATGCATGATCCAGAATTTTCAGCTTTTGGTTAATATATGTGCTTATGGTGTGGTTTTATTTTATGGTGTAATTGTTACTATTACTTTCAAATTGGTTCTTTAAAGAGATTTTTTTTAACTTTATTCAGGAAAAATTGAAAGTTTTCTAACGATACTCTAATATTTTTTTAATAACATCATCAATATCATTGAATAATTTTCTGTTAATAGCAAATTTTATGTAAATAAAGAAAATAACAACAGAATTCCCAAATGTAGCAGCAATGAGTGACACACCACCATTAAAAAAAGAACAAATTTTGGAAAATTTAAAAATTGTCACACTTTCAACCATCTTGAATATAATTTCAGGAATAGTTTAAGGTCTGGTCAATTCTGATTCATAAATTGCAGATATTAGTTATGTTATTTACTTAGAATAGAAGTTCTTTACTGTAATTTGAAAATTTGATACCTATGGCAACCAAATTGGGCACTTTTAATAATGTGAACAGACCCATATACAGCATATAGCTTACAGAGACTTTTATGTATCATTGTTTAATAGTGGCAAGGGAATTTTTACTTTCTTGCAAGTAGAGTTGCAGCCATGCTTGCCAAAAAGAGATTTTTGGAAGACCTACTATTAACCTATACCTGCTAGTTTGATGGGCTTGATTTAGTGTAAATAATGTATCCTATATGAATTCATTCATTTTTAATCATAGTTGATTGATTTTTGATTATCATGTTAAAATAGATTATATATGCAGGACATTACAAGTATTTTGCCAATAAACTGGTTAATTTGAAGGAAAATACTAGGTTAAAGAATTTACTAGGTTTCAAAATACTGGAAATTTTATGCAAACATAGGCATCTCTGTTATTTCATCTTTTGAATGTCTGTTAAACTGTGTGAAACTCATGTAATTTTTAAAAATTTGATATCATTCTTTTACAAATTAAGACAACACATGCTAATCAAGAGGCAGAATGGTTCATAATGAGCTGAATATAGTTTTGTGCTCTCATCACTACATCAGCTATAATAGTATTTAACTTTAACACTTCGAAGACGGTAAATAATTACTTTAGTTTAGTCTAGAGACCCAAGGATCAGGAAGCCTTACAGTAGCTTATTTGAGACCCTATCTGTGTTAGAACTTGGAAGAACACCTGCTTATTTCAAGCCTTCTCTTTCAATAAGTGTTCAGAGGATAACGAGGCAGGGGTGTGAATTTGCTCCCATTCCTGCTCCCGGAAGTCCCCATGTATGAGAGAGTATATGCCACAGCATCTGACACTTTCTCAAATACTGAGGTAGGCAAAGGCACCTCATTCAACATCACTGCAGTGCAGCCATGACGAACAAAGTTGTTTCGAAACCATGTGAAGAACAGTAACAAACCCTTTTCCCAAGTTCACAAACCAGAAATACCAAATTCACGGAAGACTCCGCACATCACCACTGCACTGCAGGAAATTTTTGAATAGGTCAAGAGAATCTGGCTCCTGGTAGAATTTTGATCATGGAACCTAAGGATTGTGAGGCAGACACTCTAACCACTGAACCAAGCC
>JAIPMN010007061.1:0-10959 GCA_020650975.1 Apostichopus californicus
CATACCATACAAACATGTATATGTGTGGGTGTGGGGGGGGGGGTGTATGCGTGTGTGTGTGTGTGTACTCGAACCCGGGCGTCCCTCTTTATATATGAATAACCGTACCAACCACGCTATAAACACAATTCATTGTTGTGTATAAATCACAAGTCGATTTAATGTAATTTTCGATGATATATTTGTTTGTTGATTTCAGATGTGACGGCGCTCATATTTGTTGTTGCTTGTAGTGGCTTCGACAGCGTTCTCAGAGAAGACAGCTCACAAAACCGATTACAGGAGTCCCTGGATCTTTACGACAGTCTTTGGAACAATAGGTAGATGATCTCTTAATTTCATTCGATGAACTGGTGTCTTCATTGATTCCATTATCAAAGTACATATTAAAGTTAGTTTTCAAAATCTACCTCACCGACTGAATATAACTCAAACTTCCGGTCCAGCAAACTAAGACGCGAATAACTCTTCAATCAAAAGCAGGCGCGTAGCGATGAATTTGCCAAGAGAGGGGCGAACCTGTAGCATTTTCTATTTGAAATTACTAGCGATATCATAAAAACGTAAAGACAAAAATGCTCAAGGGGGGGGGGGGCGGTCGCCCCTTCGCCCCTTGGCTACGCGCCTGATCAAACACCGTACAAACAATTTGTCTTTATATAAGAGTGTAAAGCCACACGTCAATTTGAAAATTTCCAATATTTTTTTTGTATTTTAAATTTGAAATCATTTTAAGAAATGGACTTTATGATCACATTAACAACGTAAATTTTTATAGGCAAACAGAAAAATGATCAGAACTGACCTATAACTTGCTGCCTGCTTTCTCATTTTGGAGTGTTAATGACACAGAATAGATCAAACATGAAACAACGGTATGGAGTTAGTTTTGCGAACTAACTTCCTTTTTAATTGAATCAAACAAAACGTCTTTCTATACACGATGCGATCGGCAGTTTTCGTATGAATTGTATGTTATAAATAAAAAAAGAGAAAAAAGGGAAGCCATTTGAAGTTGAAGAGTCATCATGACATTACTCACTCTGCTATCGCGAGATTTATGCATTATTAACTCATTTTTACGAATAAAAACATAAATTGTATTGGCACGATACAAAACACTGTATAAGGAATTAGCTTTGACCTCAATTGTGAAGAAACTTTCCAACAATTTTAGTAAGCCACCGGGATAATCCTTGAAATCCCCCAAATATCTTAACCTGGACAAATTAAACTTATGTGGAACCGGTTTAGGCCTCATCTCACGATTTGATTAACTCAGCAAAATTTTTGTGACAAATTCAATTTACGATTAATCACATGCATAAGTTAAGTTCCACTCTGGCCACACTAAGCGAAAGAGCCAGATTTTCCTCTACATTTTTTTCTCTCTCTCTTTTCCAGATTTCTTCAAGATACATCTGTAATTATGTTCCTGAATAAACAAGACATTCTAGCTTTAAAAGTCTCTTCTGGTAGGACGAAACTTGACACATATTTTCCTGATTACATGGATTACAAAGCCACGTGTAAGTTTAACTTGTTTGAGCTAATCACTCTTGAATTCCTTCTATGTCTATTGTCCAACTATGCATATTCATAAGTTTGACTTGTTAGAGCTAATCACTGTTGAATTCCTTCTATGTAATTGTCCAAATATGCATATTCATGATCAAACATCTCTCGTCACCCAATCATCCAACATCTCCACTAGCATATATCCATAGTAAATATTCTTTTCTGTGAAGGATATATCCATAGATTTATTGATTGGTTCAATGGAGCATGCAGTACCTACCTTTTGTTTTTGCATTGATCCACTGTCTTTGTCTATTGTTTAATTGATATAGCTACCGTACTGTTAGTTTCTATTGTTTCATTGATAGCTACCGTACTGTTAGTTTCTATTGTTTCATTGATACCTATCGTACTGTCTTTTTCTATTGTTTCATTGATAGCTACCGTACTGTCTTTGTCTATTGTTTCATTGACAGCTACCGTACTGTCATTTTCTATTGTTTCATTTATAGCTACCGTACTGTCTTTTTCTATTGTTTCATTTATAGCTACCGTACTGTCTTTTTCTATTGTTTCATTTATAGCTACCGTACTGTCATTTTCTATTGTTTCATTTATAGAACCGTACTGCCTTTTTCTATTGTTTCATTGATAGCTACCGTACTGTCATTTTCTATTGTTTCATTGATAGCTACCGTACTGTCTTTTTCTATGGTTTGATTGATAGTTACCGTAATGCCTTTTTCTATTGTTTCATTGATAGCTACCGTACTGTCATTTTCTATTGTTTCATTTATAGCTACCGTACTGTATTTTTTTATTGTTTCATTGATAGCTACCGTACTGTCTTTTTCTATGGTTTCATTGATAGCTACCGTACTGTCATTTTCTATTGTTTCATTTATAGCTACCGTACTGCCTTTTTCTATTGTTTCATTGATAGCTACCGTACTGTCATTTTCTATTGTTTCATTGATAGATATCGTACTGTCTTTTTCTATTGTTTCATTGATAGCTACCGTACTGTATTTTTTTATTGTTTCATTGATAGCTACCGTACTGTCTTTTTCTATGGTTTGATTGATAGCTACCGTAATGCCTTTTTCTATTGTTTCATTGATAGCTACCGTACTGTCATTTTCTATTGTTTCATTTATAGCTACCGTACTGTCTTTTTCTATTGTTTCATTAATAGCTACCGTACTGTATTTTTTTATTGTTTCATTGATAGCTACCGTACTGTCTTTTTCTATTGTTTGATTGATAGCTACCGTGGAGCATGTTGAACCTGCCATTTGTTTTTGCATTGATCCATTGTCTTTTTCCATTGTTTCATTGATAGCTACCGTGGAGCATGTTGAACCTGCCTTTTGTTGTTGTATTTCTGAATCTCAGAAAAAGAAACAAAGGAGAAAGGAATCGGGTAAGTCTTACGACAGAAAATTAACAGTTAAAAGTTGAAGAAAGGTTTTCAGACTTGTTTGTATCAAAGGCTCACACGACTTTACAACAACTATCTGCCGGTGGTTGGTAACTGGTGGTTGGTAACTGGTCACAACCACACACACACGTGTGCACAATTCAATCAGACCTACCCCGACTGGACACTTAAGTGGGCCACACCTTTATGTCTCCTGTAGTGAACACAGGGCGGGCTAAGATTCAATTGTCATGCCCAACAAGGACACAACATAATAATCTAGTCAGGATTCGAACCTACAATCCTTAGATCGCAAGTCCATACCCAACAAGGAAACAACATAATGATCTAGTCAGGATTCGAACCTGCAATCATTAGATCGCAAGTCCATGCCCAACAAGGACACAACATAAGGATCTAGTCAGGATTCGAACCTGCAATCCTTAGATCGCAAGTCCATGCCGAACAAGGACACAACATAATGATCTAGTCAGGATTCGAACCTACAATCCTTAGATCGCAAGTCCACACCCAACAAGAAAACAACATAATGATCTAGCCAGGATTCGAACCTGCAATCCTTAGATCGCAAGTCCACAGCATGGTGGTCAAAATGACAAACACGCTCTGTATGTTTAAAATAGTTCAGATGACGAAGCAGCTGAGGGTAACACAACTCATCTCATAAAACAAAAGTGTGTTCTATATTATAACAAATATAGTTTTGAATATTGTTTGTTATGACTATTATGAATAAATATCTTTAAATTGTTACGGTTCCATATTCCAAATACCTCTTCACTTGTTTAAATCATTTCTATTGCTGCCAATAAATAGTCACAATGGTTTTGACGACAATTTTTGTTATTTTACATCATTCGTTTGATAGCGTTCCCGGCGCTAGACATCTTTGAGAGCAGGGAGCTCTTCAAGGCCAAATGTTACATCCGAGATCGCTTCCAGGTGAGTATTGGCAAGATAAATGAGTATTCCTGGTGATTTAGAATTAATCTACGTCCCCAAAATGGGTTCATTAGTGTCGTCACGTGACGGAAGAACAACTGGACGGGCGGAGAGGAGAGGAGGGGGGAGGGGAGGGGTGAGGTGGGGTGATAGGCTGTGTTCCTCTGTCGCTCAGCAAGTAACATTTGCCCTTGGGTTGGCCCTAGATATATTTAAAAAAGAAAAAAGGCCCACCGTGGCCGAAATTCAAAACTTAATAAACTTTCCACAGTAACAATGCAGGGAAATATAACTAACATTTCCGTGATTATACACTGATGGGTATTTAGAACCTTTTTTTTTTTCTGCACAACTCTTTCAGAATTGAACACTGGCTGCATAGATTAAAATTCTGTTGTCGATTTTGTTTGACTTACAGTTCTAAAGAACATCCGGGTCAGCAGTATGTAAATCAAACAAGTTACCTGGCACTTTTAGCAATGAAAAACGACTGAATAAAGACCACGTGGTTCAAAAACATTTACATCCCATCGTGCATTTGTTCATATGAGTCATCGTTATCATGGTTTTAAGACAAGTGGTAAAGCGTGTCTCCCGGGCTTTGAAAGTCGTGATAGTTACTGGTTAAATAGCAATGGATTTTGCCGTTTGCAAGTAGAACAAAAGCCACTGGCAATTCTCTGCCAGTAGATATTAGGAACTTCAACATTGCTAGTAGATATTAAGAAGTTTAAGATACGATAAGTCGGATTGCAATCGTCAGTAAAAGACTTCGCATGACCTACATGCCTTACATAAGCCCTGTATTACTGCGTATAATCAGCATATATTATTTGCGCTGCTCTCATAAGCCTGCATACAGTGCCACTGTGTGTTGTAATTCAGAAAAATGTCAGTGAGAGCTGGATTTTTTAGCCAGTAGATAGTTTAAGTACTGACATTTTTAACAAGTCGCTAAAATCGTGAAATTGTTCTTGGCTTGATGTCTGTAAAAGTTCCATACATTACACAATGAATTATTTGTTTCTTATGACTATACACTCACTATATTTGAAATTTTTATTTGGAAATTTTTAATTTTATCATATGATATTATAATTTTCTCTTAATTAATATCATTTTCGTTTCTTTTTTTTTGTACGTAGTCCAAAAGTGTGACCAAGAAAAATGAAAGCAGTTTCGTTCGTCGTTGTTATCCTCACTACACATGCGCAATAGACACAGAGAACGTTCGTCACGTGTTTGACTCGACAAAAGACATCATTCAGAGAATGCATTTAGATAAACTTGGTGTTGTTAGGTATTAGGCATAGAAGACAATTCAAAGCGATTCGCTCGAATAAGTCGAAGAGGAGGATTGATATCACCGTCATACGCCCTCTATTTTGTCAACCGTGTATCTATACGATGAAAAATACTGGAACCGGAATGGAACTATCACTGAATTTCGTCACGATGACGTCATAATTCATGCATTCCTGTCATGACACCAACTTTGATCACATGGTATACACATACTCCTTACCATGACTCTAAGTCAATTTGATATGGTTTTTATTTCTGCCTCCGATGACGTCATGAAACCATGAGCGAAATTATCAGACTACTATGAAGAGATCATATTTTTACCTGCCGCGGAGTCAGCATTTCCAAGTGAGAAACATAATCTGATTTAAGAAAGGAACAGAAGATGAACAATGCGAACTTCCTGAGAATATAATAATTTTATTACTCTTAGATGCAAATTTGTCAGAGATTGGTTAGGCGTCATATACTACCGTGCAAATCTAATGTAAGAGATTGGTTAGGCGTAATATACTACCGTGAAAATCTGATGTAAGATTATATATGAGCGGGAATGGGGTTAGTATGGCAACGGTGACGACATATTGGAATGTCTTGCTCTGGTTTCTTTCTGAAGCGATAGGTTTCCACCGTCATGAAAAATTAACAGTACATACAACTTTTGTGTTTCACCTAACCAACACCTCTTTTTCTTACAACAGTAACTAGGGCCTTAGACAGTAACAACACAAACACCTTCGATTCAGACTTTTTTGACAATTTCCTGTCTTCATTGTCAATGGTATCAATGGGTATATTGTTTATAAGATTTATATTTGTCCGGATCGAAGAGACGGTGGGTTATATATGGAAGGAGATCATCAATCCCCTCCCTCCCTCCCCTCCCTCGCTCCCCTCCCTCGCTCCCCTCCCTCGCTCCCCTCCCTCCACTCCATCCCCTCCCTCCCCTCCCTCCCCTTCCCTCCCCTCCCTCCCCTCCCTCCCCCTATCCATGCTCTGTTTGAGTTTTGCTGGCAATATGTGCAAGCAGGCGCAATTATTTCATTCCCACTGGAAGGTAATGAGTAGCCATTCAATTCTCAGGCAATCCTTCTTTAGCTTGTACAAAAACTATTCTAGCTTCCCCACCCCTGCCTCTTCATACGTCTGTGGAATTTGTAGTACATATTTTAAACTTAATTTTGTTTTCCATGAGATTCTTTCGACTAGATTAGACGCTGTTGTCGAGTCTATCATTATTTTGTTATATTTTACGTTGTAGATTGTGCAATGGTCTTTAAAAAAACATATTTTTTTATTATTACAATTATCTACCTATTCTTTGTTCTTTACATGGAGGGGAGGAGAGGGGCGTGGGTGGTCAGGTTAATATACACTTAACCAGTAGAGAGTAAATTTATTATTATTATTTTTTTTCGGTTTGCTTTATAATAAGGGCTTTCTATTTCATTGATTTGTTTGTTTCTTCCTATGGGGAATTTTCTTTTAATGAATTTTAATTAGTTCAGCAAAATTTATTTTCCGGAGAAGTGGTTTGCAATTGGTTTTCATGTTCTATATAATTTATAGGAAAAATTTTAAAAAGCGAGACGTCAGAGAAACACATGAGAATAATATTTGCCTCATCGTAATAAAATCAAATTTGGGCACTTCTATGAAGAACTTGAACTTCCAGCACATAAAACATCAATCATTTTTGCAGACAGGTTTAAGGAACTTTCGATGGGTATGTAATTCCGGGGTGGGGAGGGAGGGGAGGGAAGATTGGGGGGCAGCATTTAGATTGGAATAGCCAATTTCGATATTAATTTTTTTTTTTTTGATCTCCGATGATATATGTCCAGTGGCTGTATATATTCAACAGCTAATGGTATATATACTATTGGTATATTTCTCATTAGGGCATACATAGGTAATGTTTTCGTATGCGGGTTTATCAACAGACAGGGTCATGGGGTATCAGGGAGAGGAAGAGAGAGAGATATGGCGAGGGGGAGGGGGAGGGGGAGGGGCAAGAAGAACCGAGGTGGGGTGGGGTGATGAAACATGCACGATTTATTACCCATCTGGCGAGACTAAGTATCTGATTGACTAGATTCCGAGTTAGTATTCCAAAATAAATTCCTATGGCACACCTGTGAAGCAGGTACGTAGTAAGCATTGTGCTGTTTTCAATGAAATATCCGCAATCAAAACGCTTCCAATATTTAATTTTGAATACAACAAACATCCAGCAAATTCCTTTCATTTTCAGTCTCAGTCTGGGAGCGAATACACACGATATGAGAGTAAAGTATAGAGTTGTATTAGTATTAGTAAAAGAATGATCCCAACTTTATGGCTCTTTTCTGCGTCACACTGTGAAAGTTCTCGTTTGTAGACACGACAAGCGTCGCATTTTTAGCATGAGGAAAGTGTCCTCCTAATGTCAAAAATTACAGGGTGTTAAAAATCGTTAAATCTTCTTCTGTATGAATACACCCGTTCTGTATCATAATGCCAAACCAAAAATCATCTCTGTATAGCCAAAACGCTGTATATTATGTTACAACTAATATTAATTCTAAAGAAATGTCTGTGGGGGTGGTTTATTTAAGTTATAAACTACAACAACTTTCTAAAATTATTGACAAATGTATATGTATTTTCTGCTCTATCAAACTGACCATCTAACACTTTGAATTAAACTACGTCCCGTCACTGAAACACACCAATGGCGTGGATTCATGTAATTATCAACCGAAAATGTCTTTCAAATGTGTGTTCTTCTTCTTATTCTTATAATTATTATTATTGTTAATATTATTATTATTGTTAATATCTAGAATGATGCTTGCAGATGCAGTGTACAGTCCTATGCATATGAGAAATCAACGCTACAGTGTTATACGTTTAAGTTTGATTTAAACATTTTTCTCTTCCGTAGAGATGGACGTAACTATCCATTAATTTTTTTTTCGGTGAAAACGGTACATCAGATATTTATATAATGTTTTTGCTTGGTAATGGCTAGAAATCTGCCACAAATATTGTATTATAATTGGGGGTTGTGGTGGGGTTGGTGGGGTGGGGTGGGGGAAGAGTTGCTATGCAGTTTGTAAGAAATTCTAATTAACGGCAGGTGTTAAGTTTGCGATATGCTTGACTATTCAGTAGTAATGATTAAATCACTTTCGCTGAACTACTTCTGAAGTATATAGACCGTCAATCAAAGACCTTGTACAGGATTCGAAGGTGGGAAAAGGGTCTAAATTGTTACTCCCCCCCCCCCACCCGACAAATTTAGGTAGAAAGGGAATACACAGAAACAGATCTAACATTTGATATAGGCCCAGGAGTCAGTGTGGCCCTGGGGTCGTTGAAGGGTTGATTCCCATGAAGGGGCACATGTGGGTCGGCTCCATCCTCAACCTTTAGTCTTGAATGGTGCATTCAGAGGCATATTTAGATTATTAATTATGTCTTCATTTAGCTCTAAAGCCCAGAATGAACGTAACTCCCTCCCCATTAAACGTTTTCCCTCGACTGACATCGACGGTGGGCCCATGCCCCCCCCCCCCAATCCAACTCTCGTCACTGCACCATGTTATAGAAACAATATCAGAATCCCTTTCTCCCAGTGAAACGGGTTTTTTTTTTAGTGAAACTGTTTATTGAATAATTTTGATTGAGACTCAGAAGTCAGAACGTTACAGGAGTTTGTTTTCAACATATACCGTGTTGATGTCGCATCATAATTAATTGCTTAATTAATTGACACATTGTTTTGTCACTCTCCAAGCCCGCTAGACCAAACTGACAAGTTGTTTATCTAGAGTTTGAGCTAAAAGAGAAACACGTTAATTATACTGAACCCCAACTCTTCCGACTACCCTCCCGGAGTAACATTCAACATTTAATTAGTTAAAGAATGTAGTAAAATTTGCCCCCCCCCAAAAGAAAATGGGCTAGAGGAAAATTATGACAATTTGTTTTATATCCTTTGCTTCCCATTGGTCAATATGCAAAACTAACATGATGTGATTTGATGCAAGCTAACAATTAAAAATTAAGTCAATTATCATATAACAGTAAGATCTGAAACAAAGGCTGACGTCATCATCGACTTTATATTATATAAAGAGCATTTTGCATATGATAAAAGTACATGTTTTCAAACTAATTTTTAAATTTTTTTTTTTTCATTGGAACTGAATCATCAATATTCACCCAGAATGTATTATTGGCTTGTATCTAAGATGGAAACGTGTAATACCCACAACGTCTGCCCAGACATAATATCACGTACGCATTAAGCTAACCGACTATCTTATAGAAAAACCAGCACTACTTTGACGTAATACAGAATTATACTTTATGGACAAAATAGCTATATCGTTTCCATGGTGATATTTGTCTGAAGTACCGAGTGAGCAATAAAGGATATGTATGCTCTGTTATGGAGATGAACATAACCAATTATAATAATCTTTAAAATTATAACAATTCTTCTATGAATAATGGTATAAAAACAAAACTTGCATATTCTAACATGTAATTTGTTTTATTTTTCAAACATTGCACATTCTTTATACATAAAAATGGTGGAAAAATTTGATCTCTCATTGTTTCGTTTTTTGACCCACTCACTCATTCTTTACCCACGGGAGGCGGAGCCAATGTTGTTAATGCGATATTGGATCATAAATGATCTAGCTCATCAACCTATGCAGATATTTTGTGATAAATATCATATTTTGATCAGCTCCAATCTTATATTGAGTACTTGCCGCTGATTGGTAGCTGCATTTTGGGCAAAATTACCTGAAATTAACCACGAAACGTATACAGACAACTGTTTTAAATCAGATTTGATTTAGCTGTGTTTGTTTTTGCTAGTTATATTACAGATTTGTATTCTACTTCCCATGTATCAGATTCACTTTAAGCAAAATTCCGAACACCCCTTCCCCTTGCCCTTTCCCAACCCTTACCCTACGTATAGTTCATTATAATAACAATGGGTGCCACGAGTATTGTAAGAAACGTTGGATGGTCTGGGTTCTGAGGACGTTATGGTGATGTTTGTTTTGGATAGCAAGAGAGAAGTATTTTTGGTTCAATAAAGTGTAGTAAGGACGGGGAAAGGGAGGGGGGGGGGGGTGGCGGAGGAGTATTTGTATTGGAGGAAGAGGGATGCAATGTTATTAGCTGGATAAGCAAGAGCCACCAATGTAATGGGGAAGCCCTAGGGTGGGGGGGGGGGTGGGGTCCAACTGCCGAAAACCCACTGAGGCATAAAAAGACATGTCAGCAGCGGAAATAACTCTGAAACTTTCTTTCTACAATAAAACCGTTTGGGATTAAATACCCTCCTTATCTCACCCTACTCCACACTCCACCCCTCCCCCCCCCTCACACACACGGACTATTCTACACCCTTTGTAATGACGGGAGATTTCGCGTTAATAAGGTTGTAAGTTTTTTGAAATACAAGTTGCTGTAGTTTAATGAATCTGATAAGATTAGGATTAACTATCAATCTAACCTATCCTTGTAACAGTGGTAATTTTCGTCCAAGGTGAAACTCCGTTTCAAAATGTGAAATTTGTCAGTTCGACGCTAAGCGAAAGGTACAGTAAAGTCACTCTGGCTATTGACACAACCAAGTGAGAAAATAATGGAACTTGAGGAAATAAAAATTCGTTTTGGGTTTTATTGTTTAATTTACTTAAAAATATGATCCAAACACATCTGCCCCACCCCCCCCCCCC
>JAIPMN010007062.1:0-13791 GCA_020650975.1 Apostichopus californicus
GAACCCATCCAAAGTGTCTGGATCTTGGCATTTCAAACCGTTGTGGTAACTGGCTGCATGGTAATTCATAAAAACATTGGATCAATTCATTTGATTTTGATCAATAGTAACTGTCTTTATGTAGGGGGAACAGAGTTAACATTGGATCAATTCATTTGATTTTGATCAATGGTTACTGTCTTGATGTAGGGGAAACAGAGTTAACATTGGATCAATTCATTTGATTTTGATCAATGGTTACTGTCTTGATGTAGGGGGAACAGAGTTAACATTGGATCAATTCATTTGATTTTGGTCAATGGTTACAGTCCTGATGTAGGGGGAACAGAGTTAACATTGGATCAATTCATTTGATTTTGATCAATGGTTACAGTCCTGATGTAGGGGGAACAGAGTTAACATTGGATCAATTCATTTGATTTTGATCAATGGTTACTGTCTTGATGTAGGGGGAACAGAGTTAACATTGGATCAATTCATTTGATTTTGATCAATGGTAACAGTCCTGATGTAGGGGTAACAGAGATAACATTGGATCAATTCATTTGATTTTGATCAATGGTTACTGTCTTGATGTAGGGGGAACAGAGTTAACATTGGATCAATTCATTTGATTTTGATCAATGGTTACCGTCTTGATGTAGGGGGAACAGAGTTAACATTGGATCAATTCATTTGATTTTGATCAATGGTTACTGTCTTGATGTAGGGGAAACAGAGTTAACATTGGATCAATTCATTTGATTTTGATCAATGGTAACAGTCCTGATGTAGGGGTAACAGAGATAACATTGGATCAATTCATTTGATTTTGATCAATGGTTACTGTCCTGATGTAGGGGGAACAGAGTTAACATTGGATCAATTCATTTGATTTTGACCAATGGTTACAGTCCTGATGTAGGGGGAACAGAGTTAACATTGGATCAATTCATTTGATTTTGATCAATGGTTACTGTCTTGATGTAGGGGAAACAGAGTTAACATTGGATCAATTCATTTGATTTTGATCAATGGTAACAGTCCTGATGTAGGGGTAACAGAGATAACATTGGATCAATTCATTTGATTTTGATCAATGGTTACTGTCTTGATGTAGGGGGAACAGAGTTAACATTGGATCAATTCATTTGATTTTGATCAATGGTTAAAGTCTTGATGTAGGGGGAACAGAGATAACATTGGATCAATTCATTTGATTTTGATCAAATGGTTACAGTCCTGATGTAGGGGGAACAGAGTTAACATTGGATCAATTCATTTGATTTTGATCAATGGTTACAGTCCTGATGTAGGGGAAACAGAGTTTACATTGGATCAATTCATTTGATTTTGATCAATGGTTACAGTCCTGATGTAGGGGGAACAGAGTTTACATTGGATCAATTCATTTGATTTTGATCAATGGTTACTCTCTTGATGTAGGGGGAACAGAGTTAACATTGGATCAATTCATTTGATTTTGATCAATGGTTACTCTCTTGATGTAGGGGGAACAGAGTTAACATTGGATCAATTCATTTGATTTTGATCAAATGGTTACTGTCTTGATGTAGGCGGATGTTGTCGAGTTAAAATTAAAATTAAAATGCTTTCCGTATGAAATGAGATCAAGGAACAGTTTCTATCAGTTAAACTACACTTTGGAATATGTGACGTTTCTACAAAAATTCAATTTCGCTTGTGTAACTACGGGGATTTTTTTTATAAGTGTTATATATTTTATGAACCTTTTTTAAACTGACTAGTGTAGTGAAATATTAATAAAAAACTATCATACAAACTAATGTTTACTGTCATGACATTAAATATGAGTATATTTCCTTCTCTTTGCTTGTCTCAAATACAAGAGATTGACTGTTTGGCCTCTCAAACTGCTCTAAATTTAGAACCTATTTGACTGAGAATTGAGATGTTTGACTACATAAGGTCAGTCACATGGTGCATATATGTCGTATATACACTGTTCTGCACTCTTAAAGTTGCTTGTGTTCCAAAAAACAGACAATATATTAAGAGGGTGAAAATTTGTGAACTACTTCTCAATGGTCATAAAGTTTCCATTTTTAGTTTTTTTTTCATTAGGAGTGTTTCGAAACCTATTCAAGTGCTTAGTGTGTTTTTATCACCCGACAAAAGATGATGGTATGGATACCAAATTAAAATTTGATACAATGTAAGCTAGAATTAACACACAAGTGCTGTTCAAAACAAGCTAATTGAAATCTGCGGTATACAATGTCAAAGTCACCTCCACCGTGGATGTACAATTCGGTTGATACATGTACATTTATGCCAGCAAATAAAATTGAAGGTTTTTCAAGTCTTTGTGTACTTGAGATATGGTAAATATAAATGAAGGTATTCTGACATTGTACAGTATGGTTGGTTGGTACCTATGTATCTTAGGCTGCTACTAGAAATACAGCAGAGTGAGGAAGATCTACAATCACATTGTTTAAAAGGAATTATTGCTAAAAAAGTTTTAAAAAGGGAGGATTTATTAACACTTGGATATTTCGGACAATATTTTAAGTAAGATTAAGGAAGGGAGGGATATGTCGTCGGTAAACAATCTTCTTTTCGGACCATTAAATTATCCAGTGTAGCTAGCTGTATTAGCCTCTTGATTACCATAAGTCAAGGGACAATTTAACAAAACAAAATGATAAATAAACCATAAATAGTCTCTGAATGACAGCATCCGTTTTGAAATTACAATCTCTTCTGTATACGATATCCTTTGTGATTACAAGTTACAACTGACCTTAAGTTTTCTACATCCTCTTTTAAGCATAATACCTTAACAGTATCCCCCTTCTATTAGTTGTAAATCTCTTGTCAACATATCCTTTTTTTAGAGTTGTAATATCTTTGTGTTGTATTAATCCCTTTTAGTTGTATATACCTTTGAGTCAACATATCCTATTCTTTGAGTTCTAATATCTTTGAGTCAACATAGTATCCTCTTCTTTGAGTTGTTATATCTTTGAGTCGACAGATCCTCTTGTTTAAGTCCCCTTATATCTTTGAATTGTAGTATCCCTTTCAAGTTAATAGTATATATCTTTCATTTAGTATCATGGTCTTAAGTTTATACTATCTTTAGTTAAAGTACTACCTTATTTGGCATGATCATATTTATTCTCCCCGATTTGAGGGTTTTACAATATCACCTGTTGGGTTGCATGGTCTCTGGGTTAGACTATCCCGGCCTATTTGAGGTTCAGTATCATCCTCCAGGTTTAATCGCTAAATGATAATATCTTAGAGTCATAATATCCTCTTTGAGCTATAACATCTGGAGTCACAGTATCCCCCCCCCCCCCTTCAAGTTAATCTCAACGGCAGGAAACATGCACAGGGATTCTTCACCTTAACTGAGAATTTATATACATAATCACAAATTTTGGCACATTCTAAAGTTAGAAGTGATGTACACCCCCCCCCATCCCCTCTGAAATCTAAAATCCTCATCTGGTGAAAGGTAGACCATTCAGAAGTGATTTTTATCTCTTAGAATGCTGAATCTGAATGCTGAATCTGTGAAGAAAAACAGATTTTTCAATTTCCTTCTAGCTGAGAGTTAGCAGACCACTACTGCACAGTTTCATTGTTACGTTCAAAATTGGTCAACAAGAAACATAGAAGCCAGTGTTTTGTGTGCTGTTTCTGTTGCGCCTTGATGTTATAGATGTGGCACGCAATCAAGTCTATGAGGATATATATGTTAAAGTAGGTATTTGTAGGAAAAAACTGTTCAGAGTTTCTATACACACGCTAATATGATTCACTCACTATTTGTATATACACTAGTATGTTCACTCACTAAACTATGTTCACCATAACGTTCACCATAACGTTCACTTGAAAGTTCACTTGAATGTTCACTTGAATGTCCACTTGATAGTTCACTTGATAGTTCACTTGATAGTTCACTTGATTAAATATATAGTCCAACACTAACTCTCAAAAACCCCACCAGTGATCCTGTAGAAAGAGGTAGAAAACAAAGTCAACACTAACAATATATACATGTTATATGAAAATCTACATGTACTCCATGTACTGTTTAAGAAAATTTTCTCAAACAATACTCCTTAATTGTCAATTACGAGTCATATCTTATTTCTCTGATTTTGACTATATCTACATATATATAAAGCTATCTATATATCTATGTCTGTATATATATATATATGAAATTGTAGTGAGCTGGAAAATCCAGAACAGTGAATAAACTTCCAGCCTCCACCGGGATTCGAACCCGAGCCTCCCGCTTTATATGCGGACACCCTAACCACAAGGCTATGGACGCTGAATTATGTCCAGAGGTTAGAAACCGGTATATACATACCGCTAGCCTGGGAGAGTTGTTCATGCTGGTATGGATGGATGCGTGGGATACTGACTCACTGAGGTCACCATATGGCTATGATTGCAATAATGCAGTCATCAAAATGTATAATTTAGCATCACTAACAGAGCTGTTTTACTGTCATAACTACTTCTACACACCTACTATAAATTATCAAATTGATTTACACAGGGAAGTCATAAACCAGTAGTTCTCCTTTTTATTCTGTGTGTGTTTGCGTGGGTGTGCGCACATACTGGTGTGTATGTGTGTATGTATGTGTGTGCCATTTGAGTAATGTTTAGTGCTTTATATGAAGCACTAGAAGCAGAAAGTGGTAAAATCATTTTGGCTGCTACCATTGTTTAGCGACTTATACGTGCAGTTTGCAGCTATGCAGAAAAGTTTGTGTCCCACACATTCTAGATTTCACTGGTATCTTTGACGTCACGGCCTGAACTTTCATCGTTTTATACGGTGGTGCAATTTTGGTAGATTAAAGAAGCAGGTTTAATATGCTTGCTGAGTACTACCTCATTGTTCCTACTGTATAACAGTTAAGTGTCCCTGGTATGCCGCAAGATCGTGACCTATAAATACAGTACAAGATATCGCTTGTAAGCTATAATTTTAAGTTCTTAAAGTGATGTATATTGACAGTTTCCATAATATTATCTAAACCCTAGCTCGCAGTAACTTCTATTTCATCCACTCAAAATGAACTGGTTTCAACCGGTGAAAGGCTCTCCTCTTCTTCTTTTTGTTGTCGTCTTCTTCCCGTTGCATAAATCTCTTTCCTTTAGTATCCATCTAAGTCGACGTTTGCCTGATTTTTTCTTACGACCACATTTTCTGCAGTTTTGAAAAATGATCGGCATAACAGTCTGTTTCTCGCCGACGAAGACGTCGTCACTGCCTCGAAGAAGAGTTTTAGGGTCATGTAATATTGAAACTAACAAAGATTAGTGCACACAGTGAGTCTCGACAGAGGTATGCCTTACATGGATGTTTCCTTCTTACTTTTTTTCCATTTCCACCGTCTTGTCGAGGATTTTTTTGTTTCAGAAATTGAGTTTGGCATTAAATATTTAACGTGATAGATGGATGGCCAATGCATCTCTGTCATTAATTGTTGGGTTTCTGAGAGGAAAATTTATGACAAGTGAGATTGGTTTGACTTCCTAATGAATGCTGCATAAAGCAGGTGCATATATATATATATATATATATATATATATATATATATCTCCTTGCAATATGTTAGCAGATCTGTGCACAGGTAGTGAAATAGCATCTATAGGAGAGTACCGTTTAATATCCGAGCTTATAATGAAATATCAAATAGTTTATTATATGTCAGCCAAAAATTGTGGAGGCTGTAAGATCGGGTCAGGTGGTGTATTTGTTTGTAGATATACATGTATGTACAGTGTGCTCATGGTATATGTACCACTAATGTTTAAGCTAGGGGATAGCTGGGGTAATTTATAAATTTGAATTGCATTCCAAAAGTGAACATAATTAAAACATTCATGTAAAAAAACAAAGAAAATAAGGAAGTGTAATTTACCTAATTCTTGCGCAAAACAGAAAATAAAGAAAGAAAAAGAAAGCAAAACGACCCCAAATCAGACAAGCAAGCATTATTAATTGGATATATTTGACTTGATTGAAACCAGTGATTGTAAGAATTAACAGAAACCCTCGATCTCTGCTGAGCAATCCAAATCAAATTGATGTTGATCTCTATTTAACATTTATTGTGTAGGGGTGCTCGTCAGAAGCCTTAGATCCATGGGTACCATGTGACCAAGCATAACACACAATGTTTTCCAATTTAGTTAATCCAATTGATCCAAATTGTGGAAACAGAGAGGAGGTATTGGAAGAGATTCCTTGTTTTCTTTACCATTTCAGAAAGGAGAGTTATTAATTATCCACAAGTGTCATATTGGATGAACTTAGCCCATGTGAAGCATTTGGTAATATTGACTGTTTAAATGGTTGGCAGAAGCTGACATAGTTTAATATGTACAGATATATAGAGAGGGCAGTGTTCCTAAAATGTAGTGCACAGTACTAACATCTTCCAAATACCACAGAGACCTATCCAAGGACCACTGTAAATATATAGAGAGAAGTGTCCCTGTAATGTAGTGTCCAGTACTATAAACACCACAGAGACACATCCAATGACCACTGTATAGATACAGAGAGAGCAGTGTTCAGTACTAACATCTTCCAAAACACCACAGAGACACATCCAAGGACCACTAAAGATACAGAGAACAATGTACATGTAATGTAGTGTATATTTGTCATAGTTTAGCCTCTCAGATATTAAAACCTCCCCAACGCTTTACATGTGTTGTTGACCCTTTCTCCAGTAAAATACCTTCATAGAAAGGGATAAAACATAGGTTACAGCACCATATCATGCAGCTCCTGGCTTTGTTTAAATTGGAATTACAAACCCTTTTATAAATCTGGTAAAGTTATTCCAAAACTAATTAATATTCGATGCACATTATAACTCAGATAATAATACTAATGTATTGGGCAGAGTAAAAACTGAAGCAGCGCATCTATTCTGCTTCAACACTCTTTATTTCTGAACTCTATTAAAAATTAGGCCTGTGTGAGCTATTCTTCATTCCTTTCAAGTAATTAGCAGTGGGACTAGAGGACATAATTACTTCACACTGTGTGATGTTTTTTTGTAGTCAAGACATCTTTTCAGGTTGGGTCGTAGGTCTTTTGTTTCTAATTAGTGTATTTCATAAGTTTGCACCCCAGATAGCATTTCTGCTTGACTAAGTAAAATTGCATATTTTAAGTTTGTTGTTAGTTCAGGTTCTCAATCACCCCTATGAATGAATTCATCATCATCATCATCATCCTCCTCCATGGAGTATGTGATGTACGAGAAATGGCGTCATCGAAGAAGACAAAAACGTGTCAGGATGTTATTAAGAGCGGTTTATGATGACATAAATCAAAACAAAATGACCATTAAACAGTTCACCTTGCTAGAGTATTCACGAGAATCCCTGTAGAGGTTATTGCCGTAAGAAAAATTGGAAAAACATGAAAAGGTTGTTATTCTGCTTGCATCGACTTTGACGGGAATGGGATGCATATAGCGAAAGAGAATTGTATGCAATTACTCTGACTTTGTATATGAATCGTAACTTTAACACACGACTAGATCATTGTCTTGGAGGATGTGTACAAACTGTGATTTACTTTGAAATGTTTGTATCTAGACAAATACTTCCTTTTCTGTAATTTTTCCCTGCATTTTTTAATTTTTTATTTTAATTGACTCAATTGAAGAAGACACAATGTCACATCAGTATAGCGAATGGGAAATGCCCGTACAGACTTTCTTTTAGTTGCTGTGAAGTCCAAAGCCCTGGATATTTGTAACTTATTTTGCAGCTAACTGTTGAGGATCTTCACAAGCTGTACTTGTAATGTTTTTTATTTACAACACAGTTTATCTTCCCCATAAAAGTATTGAAATAAAATATATAATACACTATGATATTGAACATTCCACAAAGTGGTAACCAGTTTCTAACATGACTGAAGCTTTCAAAATTGCATAATTTGTTTGGATCTATTGGTTTTTCTGTTGGTCTAGTTATGTAGAGAATACATGTATGTTAGGGACCAGTATTTAGGTCATAGTTTCAACAGTATTCAATCAGTTCATTTCTTTTCCTTTCATTAATGTTGAGGTGAGGGGAAGTTAAGTGAGCATGGGGGGAGACGATTGTTGGATCCCTAGAACCACATGGTTGTACCATCTGACATTCCAACCTTCCCCATGTGTGTTAATCCATGATCATTTATTAATGGTATTTAAAATGAGCTTCTGTTGACCTTAATGAATGATTTTGTAATGTTTGGATATGTGTTCTGCTATGTTAATGCATAGTAATTAATGTTTTGTATTGGTCACAGGGCAAAAATTTGTATTGCCATCCATAATTGCAGTGAATGAAAATCTCATCTGCAATGTTTCTTAATTTGTCAGAGAGATTTCTCATTTTTTTTTCTCATTTTTTTAAATCTTTATCTCAAACTGGATGTGTTTAATCTTGCCTTACAGTCTATAGAAGCCTGGGAAGTGGCAGTTGACTTGATTCTGCAACGAGAGGCTATTTTGTCAAAATTGGAAATTTTTGAAAGGTTTGCATCGGATCCTGACAGATTCTTTCAAAAAGGTTAGTAAGAGGGGCAAAAATTTAAAAGGCAGATGATAGATTTGAACTGAGGGAACGTATCAATGTTTGCTTCATCAAAGATGTACACTTCTTGATGAAGAAAATATTCCCACAGAAAAAAAAGCCCAGTAATTTAAAAACATTGATCTAAACAAGTGACCTCTTTCTGTTGTTAAGGAAATTTTTTGGATGATACCGCTGGGTTTCAGTTACACAAATCTATAAATTGCCTTCATCGTATAAATACTGAAACAGTTGGAGTGACCCAGCTTTTCCATGCTCTTTCTAATCACTGCGGAAGTTACATTAAGTACTCCACGTACCAGCCTGTAATGAATGCAGTCGAATCCTGAAGATGATATCCATCACAAGCCATTGTTTCGTAGGCCTTTCGAAAGTTCTCATCCTTACACGACAACTCCAACCTCTTATATCATATTTCACTTGTTTCCTTCAGTCGTACCTATTCAAATATGAGAATGTCAGTCATCAAGCGATAAATTGGAAGTTGATGGCAAATTTGACCAAATTCTCTTCTGTTTCTTTACATTTGAAATTTTATACAATCAAGCCAAAAATATATACTTCACCAGAAATTGCTATTTTACAATGTTGATTGGGAAATGTAGCATACTGTATAAAGGTAAATTACCATACAAAAGGATTTTTCCTTCCTAAAATTGGTATTAAGTATATCTGAGAACAGGACAATTTAAGCTGATAATGTTCAATATTCCCTTCCCTCCCTCCCCCCCCCCCCCCCGGACAATATGAACTTCATCTCGCCTCCCTGGTTCATCTCTGTCAGTCTTTGTCATCACAAGTGTGTTCACACTGGCGCATTTACTCCACACAGGTCAAAGAGGTTTGTCAGTTGCCAGACTTGAAGAGGCCAAAAAGAGAAGCTCCCTCTACACCGGTTTACACAACCTAGAAGGGAAAACTCGCAGAAAAATTCAAACTCTTCAGAAAAGGTATCAGGACACGGTCACTTACCAGGTGAATATAAATCTGATAGACCTGTATCCTTTTAATGTAATTTGTTTCCAGTAATTCTTAGGTTTTGTTTTACACTGCTTGTATATGCCAGTGCTATGGTCAAGTACATTGTAGCCATAGGCTGTGATGTTAGCAGCAATGAGATGCAGCATCTTGGAGATTGTGGGTTCCAGCCCTGGTCCGGCTAAAATAAGATGGGTTTTTTTTCCATCAAGGAGAAACCAATGGAAATCCTATCTGAAAATGGTCTTCCAAAATTTGGTTAAAAAATGCCAAAATGAGCTAAAATATTAAATTTGATAGCCATCCTGACGTGAAGTTTAAGTGTTGTGTCATTCGCCATGTGTATGTGTATGTGTGGTTGCTTTATAGCCTTGTAAAATACAGGTCTCCATTCCAGGTTGGTTTTTGTTCCAGGCTGAAAATAAAATGTGAGTAATGCAAGACGTTAAGTGGCATCTGTATGTCTGCGTGTTTGTCTGTGTCAAAGCGTCTGTTTACCTTGTGAAAGAAGGTTAATAAGATTTTGTTACCATCCCAAAAAATTAACAATATCTAGACACTCCTTTTTTTTTCCATTTGATTAAAATGCAACAAAAGCAACCTTTCATCTTCTTTTTTTGCCATTAAACATGAATGAACAGCTTGCTTTCACAGTTATTATTAATCAATCTGTGACAGTTAACTTGGCAATGTCTATTCTGGACTGTTGCAGTAGCACCTAACTTTCAATGACAAGTAAAAGTGTTCTTGAATGGTTCCAGGATTCATTGCATTTTTTGGCTTATACCCCCCCCCCCCTCTATTGAAAGGTTTCCATTTGCAGAGCTGGCAGTCGCAATGTCATTTCGATGCCTGGCATATATACTCTCTTTGCAAGTATTTTAAGCGTTTTAATTTTGAGAATGCTACGAAACAAACCTGAAAGTCTAACGCTGGTTAACAGGTAAAAGGAAAATGAGGGGAAAAAGTATGTATGCTTCATTTTATCAAAGAAATTTGGCATTAATAAACACACATGGTAAAGTCAAGGCTATGAGTCAGAAATAATATTACAGTGAAGGCTTATCGTTTATTCTGCTTGTGGTACAGTATTTTGAAATCATGAAAAATGTGAATACAAAATTTTCAATAGATGCAAATTGTTAACATAGTTGGAGATGTGCCATTGGTTCTTCCTTGGACAACTTTAAATTGAAAATCTTTTAAAAAACTGTGCAAACAGTTCGTTGCAAGATGATAAATGATTTTAGTGTGGAAACAAAGTCCTTGCCTGAGGACAACCGCAAGGACAATTGTGGCTGTTCATGAAAGAATGTAGTCTCATTGGACCTCAGGACAAACTATAAAACTTGTTCTGACTGTTTGAAGTATTCAGTTGTGGTTGTCACTGTCACCCTTGTTACAACCGTCAATAAAATGTTTTGTAGCCTTGAAGGTAGTTTCAGGGGAGCAATGATACCTCAGAGGTTTACAAAAAACTTTACAAATCCTGATCCAACTATTCAAAAACGACAGATCAACGAAAGTCAAATAAATTTTTCACATCAGTGAATAGTAACTGAAAAATCTAATGATTAAGAGATCAAATTTTAATATAAAAAACCCACAACCGCCACCACTAATGAGACCAAATAAATATCTACAGATTTTGAGATTTGAATCCTACTCATTTTTTTTGCTGGCAATGAAGGTATCACTCAGCAAATGACTAATTAGGTGTACCTACCTTCCTCAGTCCCCTGAAATGTAGTCTGCTGCCCTCAGTTGTGAGTCACTCTTCTTGAAGCAAGGGTTGCTTCAGTTCAAGGCATATGTGGTGTATTATTATTATTATGATATGTGTACAGTTTAAATCCCCAATTAAATTTCACTGTAATGTGTGTGGGTGTCATATCAAGGAAGTCTTCCAAACTCTGTGCAAAGCTTTTCCTGCACGAGGTACTTGCTGAATAGTATTGGCAGAAGGTTTGCACTTTTATGAAACCTTAAACTTCCTGTTGGATGTCCACGTAGGTTTGGAGACAGAAAATGAATTATTCTCTTGGACAAATTACACCAGAAATTGTAACTTTTTTGGTTTTAACCCCCACTCCTTCCTTAGTTTAAAGAGCAAATGGACCAGGTGCATTGTTGTGCATTCTACAGATGCTTTGGTTGGGAGCTGTGCTGGAGTCTTTGGGAAGAATATAGTAATATTGTATGAGAGTGGATAACCTGATAAATTAAACAGGTCTTCTTCAAACTCATCTGTCAGTACAACAGCTAAATAGTTTTGCTTTCCGTTGTTCATATCAGAGCATTCATACTGACCACCATTATCACAAAACAACAATTTTCCTATGTATCTTTTACATCTTTAAATCACACCATAGGGATGTAAAAACTGTGCCAATACTCTCTCCCTTAACCGTCTTTAAAAACACCAAAGCATTTTTTGTGTTGTGTTTTGCAAACAGGGTCGTCCATATCTGGATAAAATGAGAGTAGACTGTACTGAGATGCTGTACTGGTTACAGCAGGAGAGGAGACAGCAGGCCCTGGAGCATGCCTCCTCGACCTCCTCCAGAGAGATTTCTCAAGTCAAAGGTCTTCCCGTAGCAGAACTTCCAGAATTTACGTCCATCTCTACATCCGTCCGTTGAACTCTGCCGTTAGTGAGCGACATCTAGTTTCAAGTGCAATTTCCTCAAAGAATGTGTAAATATATGTTAAGTTGTATACACCCTTATGCAGATTTACAAAAGTCAAATATATTTGTGTATGGGGGAAAAAATATATATTGAGAATTTTTGTAGTAGATTTTTATACAAGATACCTTCGTGCAGTGTTTTTATCCACTTTTTGTCTTATACTGCCCTTTCAACTTTGTATTGTTACTAGACAGCCTTGTAGTGGAATAAATTTACATAAATTAAGTATGAATTGTGAAAACTCCTACCCTACATATGTATTAAGTTAAAAGTGTTTTTGAAAT
Organism: Apostichopus californicus; assembly: GCA_020650975.1. Lineage (NCBI taxonomy): Eukaryota > Metazoa > Echinodermata > Holothuroidea > Aspidochirotida > Stichopodidae > Apostichopus > Apostichopus californicus. The sequence goes on from JAIPMN010007062.1 coordinate 12,566, forward strand.
GAAGCCTCTAATTCCAATGCTGTTTAAGACAGTAACGAGCTGTGTTGATTGTTCATTTGAGGCATAAAACGAGATATCACAGTACAGAAATATCCTTTAATACCTCATTGTATCTGATCTTGTGTAATCTCAGTGGTAAATCTGATCACATTAATGCGAACTAATTCTGAGTCTGTCTGGGGGGTATATATGTTTCAATTTGAAATTTATCTCCGAAATAAACGGTTGACCCGGAAAAGGGTTCGAAAACAGGAAGGTGTGCTATTGTCATTTAGATCCCCAAGAAAAGGTTTTGGTTTATATTGGGTTCCACAGATTGAAAGAGGCTTTCCATATCAGCTTTTATATTGGGGACACCTGGGTGTGTAAATACTGCGAACAGAAGCTTCCCAAGATCTGATCACCTCCTCTGGGAAATTACGCATCAGGTTTTAAAATAAATTGGGGTTCTGGATGAGAAAGAAGCTTCGTAATGCTTGCATAAGAAAAGACGCATTTGTTTTGTGGGCCACTTGATTGGTTTTGGCTGATATGTGATGATATCTTGGGGAGTCTGAAGGTAGGAAGTGAGTCCAACTCACTCTGCCTGCCTCCTGCACCTCCAAGGAGGATGTGAGATGTTGAAAGGATTTATCACCATTTTGAGGCATTCCCGACAGAGTGTTTGTCATGTGCAGGTAATCAACTTTGGCATTGTGTTCCTGTGAGCTCATTTAACCTCTTGAACTAAATCAGCTAACATACGTCTTTCTCTCTGGTGTTCTTGAAGGAGTCTGTGTCTATTAAAAAGCAATCCCTCTTTCTCTCAATGGCTGCTTTGATGGTAGTGAAGGACATGATAGGGTGGGGGTGATGTTATGGGAAGGGTTTGAAGGAGGTTGTGTAGGTGAGGCAGAAAGTAAACAAATAATTATTACTTTATGAAATCATTAAATTGTTATATATTTTTTGTCTATGTTTAATCATTGTATGGGTCAGGGATGCTAGTATTAATGAAAGGAGAAGAAGGTGGAGTAGAGGGGATGGTGAATACGTTTGGTACTGGCTGACTCCTATGTTAATTCTGATGCACTCCCTAACATCAGGTCTACCAGTCAGTGGCGGTGCTAGTGGTATAGGTCAGGGGGGGCGAGAATAGTCTGTAGGGGCGCTTTCGACACTATCTAAGCGGAGCGCCACCATTGGTTGGCGCGGAGCGTACAGAAATTTTTTGAGTAAAGATACAC